>CAUYPK010077620.1:0-35795 GCA_963574355.1 Loris lydekkerianus | reverse complement strand
TCTCCATCTTTCTTTAAGGCTACATAATACTGCATGGAATACATGCACCACAACTTGCTAGTCCATTCTGGGTTGATCATCACTTGGGCTTCTTCCATGACTTAGCAATTATGAATTAGGCTGCAATAAACATTCTGGTACAGATGTCTGTTATATTGTGAATTTTGGTCTTCTGGGTATATACCTAGTAAAGGAATTATAGGATCGAATGGCAGGTCTATTTTTAGATCTCTAAGTATTCTCCAAATATCCTTCCAAAAGGAATGTATTAGTGTTCATTTCCACCAGCAGTGTAGAAGTGTGCCCTTTTCTCCACATCCACGCCAACATCTCTTGTTTTGAGATTTTGTTATGTGGGCTACTCTTACTGGGGTTATCTCAAAGTAGTTTTGATTTGCATTTCTCTGATGATAGAGGATGATGAACTTTTTTTCATGTGTCTATAGATGGTGCATCTGTCTTCTTTAGAGAAGTTTCTCTTCAACTCCTTTGCCCACCGTGAGATGGGATCACTTGTTCTTTTCTTGATAATACGTTTGAGTTCTCTGTGGATTCTGGTTATTAAACCTTTATTGGAGGTACAACCTGCAAATATTTCCTCCCATTCTGAGGGTTGTCTGCTTGCTTTACTTACCGTGTTCTTGGCTGTGCAGAAGCTTTTTAGTTTGATCAGGTTCCAGTAATGTATTTTTGAAACTGCTTCAATTGCCTGGGGAGTCCTCCTCATAAAATATTCACTCAGGCTGATTCCTTCGAGATTCTTTCCCTGCACTTTCTTCAAGTATTTTTATAGTTTTATGTCTTAAGTCTAAATCTTTTATCCAGTGAGAGTCTATCGTAATTAATGGTGAAAGGTATGGGTCCAGTTTCAATCTTTTACAGATCGCGAGCCAGTTCACGCAGCACCATTTGTTAAATAGGGAATCTTTTCCCCACTGAATGTTTTTAATTGGCTTGTCAAAGATCAAATAACAGTAAGCAGCTGGATTCATCTCTTGGTTCTCTATTCTGTTCCAGACATCTACTTCTCTGCTTTTGTGCCAGTACCATGCTGTTTTGATCACTATCGATTTATAGTACAGTCTCGAGTCTGGTAGCATGATTCCTCCTGCTTTGTTTTTATTTCTGAGTAATGTTTTGGCTATTCAAGGTTTTTTCTGATTCCATATAAAACAAAGTATTATTTTCACAAGATCTTTAAAATATGGCAATGGAGCTTTGATAGGAATTGCATTAACATTATATATTGCTTTGGGTAGTATAGACATTTTAACGATGTTCATTCTTCCCAGCCATGAGCATGGTATGTTTTTCCATTTGCTAACATCTTCAGCTATTTCTTTTCTAAAAGTTTCATAATTCTCTTTATAGAGATATTTCACTTTATCTTTGTTAGATAAACTCCCAAATATTTCATCTTCTTTGTCAATTATGTGAAAGGAATAGAGTCCTTGACTGTTTTTTCGGCTTGGCTATTGTTGGTATAAATAAAGGCTACAGATTTATGGGTGTTGATTTTGTAGCCTGAGACATTGTTGTATTCCTTGATCACTTCTAAAAGTTTTGTAGTAGAATCCCTAGTGTTTTCCAAATATACGATCATGTCATCTGCAAAGAGTGAAAGTTTGATGGCTTCTGACCCTATGTGGATACCCTTGATCACCTTTTCTTCCCTAATTGCAATGGCTAAAACTTCCATTACAATGTTAAAGAGCAATGGAAACAATGGACAACCTTGCCTAGTTCCTGATTTAAGTGGAAATGATTTCGATTTAACTCCACTCAATACGATATTGGCTGTGGGTTTGCTGTAGATGGCCTCTATTAGTTTAAGAAATGTCCCTTCTTAAGCCAATTTTCTTAAGGGTTCTGATCATAAAGGGATGCTGGATATTATCAAAAGCTTTTTCTGCATCAATTGAGAGAATCATATGGTCTTTATTTTTTAGTTTGTTTATGTGCTGAATTACATTTATAGATTTACGTATATTGAGCCAACCTTGAGAGCCTGGGATAAATCCCACTTGGTCATGGTGTATAATTTTTTTTGATGTGTTGTTGGATTCTGTTTGTTAGGATGTTATTGAGTATTTTTGCATCAATATTCATTAGTGATATTGGTCTATAATTTTCTTTTCTGGTTGGGTCTTTCCCTGGTTTAAGGATCAAGGTGATGTTTTCTTCGTAGAATGTGTTGGGTAGTATTCCTTCTTTTTCTATATTTTGGAAGAGGTTTAGTAATATAGGTACTATTTCTTCTTTAAAGGTTTGGTAGAATTCTGATGTAAAGCCATCTGGTCCAGGGGTTCTTTTTCTAGGGAGATTTTGTATAGTTGATGCTATTTCAGAACTTGGTATAGGCTTGTTCAACATTTCCACTTCGTTTTGGCTAAGTCTTGGTAGGTGGCGTACTTCCAGGTATTGGTCAATTTCTTTCAGAATTTCATATTTCTGAGAGTAAAGTTTCTTGTAATATTCATTGAGAAATTTTTGAATTTCTGAGGGGTCTGTTGTTATTTCATCTTTACCTCAGATTGATGAAATTAGAAATTTTACTCTTTTTTTCCTTGTTAGGTTGGAAAAAGGTTTATCTATTTTATTGACTTTTTCAAAAAACCAACTTTTGGATTTATTGATCTGTTGTATAATTCTTTTGTTTTCAATTTCGTTTAATTCTGCTCTGCTTTTGGTTCTTTCTTTTCTTTTGCTGGGTTTGGGGTTGGAATGTTCTTTCTTCTCCATTTGCTTGAGATGTCCCATTAAGTTATTAACTTCCTCTCTTCCTGTTTTCTTGAGGAAGGCTTGCAGTGCTATAAATTTCCCTCTTAGGACTGCCTTTGGAGTATCCCAGAGGTTTTGATAATTCGTGCCTTCATTGTTGCTTTGTTCCAAAAATGTGGTGATTTCCTTCTTAATCTCATCTATATCCCATCTATCCTTCAGCATAAGGTTATTTAACTTCCATGTTCTTGTATGGGTATGCAGATTCCTGTTGTTATTGAGTTCAACTTTTATTCCATGATGGTCTGAGAAGATGCAAGGGATAATTTCTATTTTTTTTAATTTGCTGAGGTTAGATTTGTGGCCCAGGTGGTTGATTTTGGAGTATGTTTTGTGGGCTGATAAAAAGAATGTGTATTCAGTTTTGTTGGGATGAAATGTTCTGTAGATGTCTGTAGATGTTGAATAGTTACATTTAAATCTAAGATTTCTTTGCTTAGCTTCTTTTTGGAGGATCTATCCAGCACTGCTAAAGGGGTGTTAAAATCTCCAACTAGTATGGAACTGGAGGAAATCAAGTTGCTCATGTGTTGTTAGAGTTTGTCTTATAAATTGAGATGCATTCTGGTTGGGTGCATAAATATTAATTGAAATCTCATCATATTGAGTATTACCTTTAACAAATATGAAGCGTCCATCCTTATCCTTCCTTATTTCAGTTGGTTTAAAGTGTATTGCATCTGCGAATAGGATTGCAACACTTGCTTTTTTCTGCTTTCCATTTGCCTGTAGTATAGATGACCATCCCTTCATCTTGATTCTATATTTGTCTTTTAATGTAAGATAAGATTCTTGTATGCAGCAGATATCTGACTTGAGTTTTTGTATCTAGTCAGCCAACCTGTGCCTCTTTAGAGGATAATTTAAACCATTCACATTAATTGAGAATATTGATAAGCCTTTTGAGAGTACGGTGGACATTTTTAATCCTTTTGTGACTGTGGAAGTTGGAATTTGACCAAAATTTTCTAGGTGGGTTTACTTTTGTGGTGGAGGATTATGCTGGTCTTTATGGAGGAAAGGTCTGAGAATATCCTGGAGAGCTGGTTTAGTTGTGACAAATTTCTTCAACATGATAATGTCATTAAAGTATTTAATTTCTACATCATAAATGAAACTCTGTTTAGCTGGGTACAGGATCCTGGGTTGAAAGTTATTTTGTTTTAGGAGATTAAAAGTTGATGACCATCCTCTTCTAGCCTGAAAGGTTTCAGCAGAGAGATCTGCAGTTATTCTCATATTCTTCCCCTTGTAGGTGGTAGTTTTCTTTCATCTGGCTGCTTTCAGAATCTTCTCCTTCATATTAACTTTACTGAAATTGATTATGATGTGTCTGGGAGATGTCTTATTCGGGTTGAGTCATGCTGGAGTTCTGAAACTGCTATCTAAATTTCAGAATCTCTTGGCATGTCTGGAAAGTCCTCATTCATAATCTCATGGAGAAGAGATTCTGTGCCTTGTGAAGCCACTTCATCACTTTCAGTCTTATAGGACGAATATTGGTTTTCTATAAGACGAATATTGGTTTTCTTCAAATTATCACAGAGCTCTCTGAGAGAGTAATCTGTTTTTGCCCTCCATTTCTCTTCCTCTCTGAGAATTTGGGAGTGTTCAAAAGCTTTGTCTTCAATGTCAAAAATCCTTTCTTCTGCTTGCTCCATTCTGTTACTGAAGGATTCTACTATGTTTCTCAGATCTTTGAGGGCTGCAACTTCTTGTCTCAATGTGTCAAAATCTTTGGCCATTTGGTCTTTGAATTCATTGAATTCTTGAGACATCCTTTGGGTTACTGCTTGGAATTCTAATTCGATCTTATTTGCTATCCTGATTTTGAATTCAATTTCTGACATCTCAGCTATTTGTGCACGGGATCTTGTGCTGTGTCTGCCCCATTGATCCCTGGGGGAGTTGATCTATTCTGATTATTCACATTGCCAGAGTATTTCCTTTCATTTTGTCTCATGATTGTTTTTCACAGTTGCTTCTGGCACTCCTCAGAGTTGGGGTGGTGTCTCTCCGAGATTAGACCAGGGGGAATCACTCTACTGTTGGTGGATCTTTATAAGGAGTGACCCTGTGTAGCTCTTCTGGGACTTCCCCAGCCAGGGAGTTCTGGTTGTGGGAGCAGCTCCAGAGTTTGACACCCCCAGATCCAGCAACAGGGTGGGGAGGGGTGCACACAGTTCTTGGAATGCCTGGCACCCAGTGACTCTGGCACAGAGGGCCCAAGGCTCCAGCAGTCTCTGGCCAGGAGAAAGGCTCTGCACAGAGGCAGGGAGGGCTCCGGAGTGCACATGGCTATCAGAGTCTCTGGCTAGACAAGGGGGCAGTGTGGAGGCAGGGAGGGTACATGAGGGAGGACGTGGGGTTGCAATGTCTCCCGGAGTTCCTGGTCAGGGCATGAGGAGGGCAGGAGGGGTGCGGGTCCCTGTGCAGCTCTTACTGGGGTCTGAGAGGGTGCCGATCATGGGTACCAGCACAGCTCTTCTGGAGGTTTGGAGGTTGCTGATCGCGGGTCCTTGTGCAGCTCTTCCTGAGGTCCAGGAGGGTACCAATCGTGGTCCCGGTGCAGCTCTTCCTGAGGTCTGGGAGGGTGCTGATCGTGGGTCCCAGCACTGCTCTTCGGGAGGTGGTAGGGTGCCTATCAATACCTTAAATTTTAAATAGGGCCTCTCACTAAAAGAACTCTTTAGAAGAGTTGTGAATTTGAAAGTCACTTACTTTTTTCTTGATAGTGAATAAAACCCTGTAAGGATATTTTATTCACTTCACTCAGCACACAGAGACATGTGTGCACATGTGTGTATAAACTAATCCATCCCATAGGAAGGGAGAGGTAACATGTATTGAACACACACTATTTATCGCTTCTCAGCCTTTCGGCTAAGATCAACTGTGAACACAACCTATAATACAAGCCAGACAGACACTTGAAAAAGCACTGCCTTATGTGGTTCTCATCATAGCAGCAGGGGTGGGCAGTATGATCTCTGTTTAGCATGTACTAAGGTCACATATTCAGAACGTGGCAGAAACAGAATAGATCAGGAATGTCTGGCCCCCAAGCCATATCCTTTCCACTGTGCCCCATCAGAAAAGACCACTGAGAGTCCTTATGGTGTCATTATGTTTATTAAAATGAATCCTAGAGGAACAGATAGGCATAATTATTTGTATACATATATAATACTTGTATTTCTATATGTATCTCTATATTTAATGCAGCATTATTTATCATAGCAGAAAATAAGAAATAACATAATGTGTAATAACAGGAGACTTTTATTTTTTTCTTTTCTTTCTTTTGGGTTAATATGAAGATACATACGATTAGATTACATTATTTGCATTTATAAAGTAAATTATGCTATATCCATTTAAAAGATTATTTCAATTAATATGCAGACTCAGACAATCTGCTACAAAGGAAATTGTTCATTATTAAGTGAAAAAATAATATACCAAATTATATGTAAAATTGACATATTTATGTACATTTTGATTTTTAAAAACTGATAAGAAAGCATCAAAATGTTAACAGGACTCTATGGTCCATTATGGGTGATTTTACTTTCCTTTTGACACATTTCTATATTTTCTGGATTACTCACAAAGACTCTGTAACTTTCAAGTCCAGAAACTTAGCCTACTGAATGCCCACACATTAATGACTATGTTTATTCATAATGCTTATACATTCCCTGGAATAACAACTGAAACCTTACCATTTTCACCCATGCTGCAGTGGCTGATCTGGTGCAGTGGATCTGGGTAAATTTTGGAAATTATTGAAAATTCCCTGGCCTAGTGGAAAGAGCCAAGGCTGAAAATCAAGGCTGTTGTTTCTTAACAGCTCTGTGACAACTAACCACATGCAAGTTGCTACGTCTGTAGGGCTCTATTTCCTCATCTTTAAAATAAGCTTGGGGATTACTTCTCAGAATCCTTTCAGTTCTAATACTTTACAATTTTATGAACAACTTCCTCCAAGCATATTCCTGCAACATTCACCCCATATTTTTACATTTTGTAAAGAAGATGATGTGACTAGTATCTTTTGTTTGTATCCCCAGTTCTACTCTCTGTCCTTCTTCACCTTGCTATCTGTCCCTAGTAGCTGTTCTATGTGGATTATACCAGTAGGTTCCCTTATCATCTAGATTAGAGAACTGAAGAAAATTAGAAAGAGATAAGAGGGAAGAGAGAAAGGTCAGAGGATTTATTCCCTGCTCACACGTACACACCAACAGAACCACCTGAAGCTGGTTCTGTCCCATTGCTATCTTAAACATTCCTCAAAATTGCCTTTTTTACATGACTCTTTTCTCCTGGGTCTGCCTCCAGGGCTGTCTCCTCTAAAGGATGATTAATTTTTCAGAAACACTTTTACATTTCTTCTTAAAAACCAATAAATCTCATTAACATTTTGCCCTCACCATAATACTATCATCATAACTCTTAGAAATGGATACAAAAGCAGTCAAAGGCCAGCCTTGATGCCCCAGGCCTGAAATCCCTGCATTTTGGGGAGGCCAAAACAGGAGGATCGCTTGAGGCCAAGAGTTTGCAACCAGCCTGGACAACAGTAAAAAATAGAAAGAAAGGAGGGAGGAAGGGAACAGGAAAGAAGCAAGGAAGGGGGGAAGGAAGGAAGGACAGGAGGGAGGGAGGGAGGGAGGGAGGAACAGGCTAGAGAAAGTTAATAGCCATTTGTTGTGAACTACATGTCTGTGTCCTCAAAATGCATATGTTGAAGCCCCAACCCCTCATGAGATGGTATTAGGAGGCGGGGCCTTTGGGAGAAAATTAGGTTTAGATGAGGCCCATATGAAGGGATTAGTGTTCTTGTAAGAAGAGAAAAAGACTAGAGCTGACCCTGTCCCTGTGAGGACACAACAAGAAGACTGTCCATAAATCAGCGGGAGGCCCTTCACTAGTAATGAATCTTCAGGCACCTTGAGCTTGGACTTCCCAGCATCCATAACAGTAAGAAACAAATTTCTCTTTTAAAGTTTCATGGTATTTTTGTTAGCAGTCCAAACGGACTAAGACAAGGCTCTGAGTTTTATTACTTTACATGCTTAGTAATGGGGGGGTGGGCTAAATTTCCCATAAATTAATTATGAAGAATTAAAAGTTTTCTCTTAATTTATTTTCATGTCAAAAAGTTTTGACATTTAGTGTCAAAACATTTTCTTTCAAAGTTTCTAACTCAAAGGTCATAAGAGGTAGACTAAACTTATATTTAACTACTTGCACCAATGAACTGCTGCACAATTGTATAAATTTTTCTATTCTCTTTCAAAGAGGACCCATTATACTCACTCATCAAATCTAATCTGTTCTTCTTTTCCAGCACAGCCTGTGCCTGTTCCTACCTCCTATTCTCATTGTCCTTACCCAAATTCATATGTTGTATTTTTTAACTTAATTTTTATTAAATCATAACTGTATACATTTATGGGATACAATGTGATGATTTGATATACAATGTGGAATGGTTAAGTCAAACTGATTTAACATAACCATCACCTCACTTATTTTTTGTGGTAAGACATTTATAATATACTCTTATTTGTTTTGAAATGTACCCTTGCATTGTGCACATTAGGTGAGATCCCAGCAAATATCCTCTCTCCACTCACCCTCCTCCCTCCCCCTTCCCTCTCCTCCCTCCCCTCCTCTCCTCTGAATGTGTTTTATCATTCATATGAATGTGTAAGTAATTATATATTGGTTTTGTAATAGTATTGAATACATTGTATGCTTTTTTTTCATTCTTGAGATACTTTACTAAGAAGAATATGTTCCAGCTCTATCCAGGTAAACATAAAAGATGTAAAGTCTCCATCCTTTTATGGCCACATAGTATTCCATGGTATGCATATACCACAAGGTTAATCCATTCATGGGTTGATGGGCATTAGGGCTGCTTCCACGACCTGGCAATTATGAATTGGGCTGCAATAAACATTCTGGTGCAAATGTCTTTGTTGTAAAAAGATTTTTGTTCATGTGAGTAGATCCCTAGTAATGGAATTATAGAATCAAATGGTAGGTCAACTTTTAGTTCCTTGAGAATTCTCCGTACTTCTTTCCAAAAAGGCAATATTAGTTTGCAATCCCACTAGCAGTGTAGAAGTTTTCCCTTCTCTCCACAACCATGCCAACATCTGCAGTTTGGAGATTTTTTGATGTGGGCTATTTTACTGGAATTAGGTGATACCACCAAAGTGGTTTTGATTTGCATTTCTCTGAGGATTAAAGATGATGAGCATTTTTTTATGTGTTTTTTTGGCCATTCACCTGTCATCTTCAGAGAAGTTTCTGTTCAAGTCTCCTGCCCACATACAAATGGGATTATTTATTCTTTTCTTACTGATTAATTTGACTTTTCTGTAGATTCTAGTTATCAGACTTTTGTCAGAATCATACCTGCAAAAATCTTCTCTCATTCTGAAGCCTATCTGTTTGCTTTACTTACGGTGTCCTTAGCTGTGCAGAAACTTTTTTTAGTTTGATCAGATTCCAATAATATATTTTTGGTGTTGCTTCAATTGCCAGTGGTGTCCTCCTCAGAAAATATTTTCCCAGATCAATATCTTCAAGCATTTGCCCCCTGTACTCTCTTTTAGTTATTTTTATAGTTTCATGTCTTAAGTTTAAATCTTTTATACAGTGAGAATCAATTTTTTTTAGTGGTGAAAGGTGAGGTCCAGTTTCAATCTTCTACAAGTCACTAGCCAGTTCTCACAGCACCATTTGTTAAACAGGGAATCTTTTCCCCAATTTATGTTTTTGTTAGGCTCATCAAAGATCAAATAATGATACGTGGCTGGGTTCATCTCTGGATTCTCTATTCTGTTCTGCATATCTACATGTCTATTTTTGTGCCAGTACCATGCTGTTTTGGTCACTATAGATTTATAGTATAACCTGAAGTCTGGTAATGTGATGGCTACTGATTTGTTTTTATTTCTACGTAACGTATTGACATTTCATCCTAATAAAACTGAATACACATTCTTTTTATCAACCCAGATCATCCTCCAAAATTGATCATATCTTAAGACACAAGTCTAACCTCAACAAATTTATAAGAATAGAAATTATTCCTTGTACCTTCTCAGACGACCATGAAACAAAAGCTGAACTCAACAGCAACAGAAATCTTCATACTCAAAGTCATGAAAACCAAATAACCTTTGGCTGACTGATAGCTGGGTCAAAGATGAGGAAGGAAATCATCAAATTTTTGGAACAAAATGATAATGAAGATGCAACTTATCAAAATTTATGGGATACTGCAAAGGGGTAAATTTATAGCATTAAAAGTCTTCATCAGAAAACAGAAAGAGAGAAAGTCAACAACCTACTGGGTCATCTCAAGCAATTGGAAAAGGAAGAACAATCCAACCCCAAACCCAGCAGAAGAAAAAAAATAACCAAAATTATTGCAGAATTAAATGAAATTGAAAACCAAAGAATCATTCAGAAGATCAATGAAACAAAAAGTTGGTTCTTTGAAAAGATTAATAAAATTGATAAAACTTTGGCTAACCTAACCAGTAACAGAAAAGTAAAATCTCTAATAGTGTCAATCAGAAACAATAAAGGAGAAATAACAAACACCACAGAAAGTTAAAAAAAAAAAAAATCCTCAATAATTACTACAAAAAAACTCCACTTTCAGAAATATAAAAATCTGGAGAAAATGGACCAATACCTAGAAGCATGCCACCTTCCTAGACTCAACCAAAAAGAGTTAAAATTTTTGAATAGACCTATATCAAGCACTGAAATAGCATCAACTATACAAAATCTCCCTAAAAAAGAAAAGTCTAGGACCAGATGTCTTCACATCAGAATTCTACCAAATCTTCAAATTCACACTTTGATTCTCTTTCCCCCCTGGACTATTTTGTAGTAATGTTGTAATTGATATCCTTGCCCTGGTCACTTCTCCCCACAACCTACCTTTCAGTCAACACTGCCAGATTGAGTTTCTAAAGCACACCCTTACTTGTGTTACTACCCCAAACCTTTACTATTTTTCCACTGTTTACAATATCCCAAATACCACCACTTACTATGCTCAGTCCCAACAGGAGGTCTTCCTTTCAGCCAAACTGGTCTATTTGTGGTTACCCTAACACTGATTGCTTCTAGATCCCATTAGTGCCACAAAGAAATAGCTTTTTGCCCTTTTCCCCCTGCCAAAATTTCACCTCTTTCTTCTGCAGGTTCAGTTTATTTTATATCATTCATCAAGTCATGATGGCCTCAACTGGAAATAATTTCTTGACTCTGAATTTCTGCCACACTTAGAGTTCACAGCACTCATTTAGTATGTGTAGTACATTTTCCATTGTAATTGTTTCTCATACCTCTGCAAAGGTTTGCAAGTGGCTGAAGACAGATTAGTTCCATGCATTCCCCTAGTTCAACCTCTTACCTCCAACAGTACGTTATGTGATAGCAGTTCGATGGGTGCTTGCAGTTGATAATGATATGATTAGGATTTTATTTTTAACTCTGGTTCAAATCAAGATACCACCATCTGTTTCTTTTCTTCTTCTTCTTTTTTTTTTTTTTTTAATGAAATTCCAGTACTTACAGCTTAACAAAGTGTTGAAGCTAAGGAAAGGGGACAGCAAAATTCCCTTTTCTATTAAATTTGCAACTGCTGACACCAAGTGTAAATGAAAAGAAAAAAAGAGAAGTTACAAGTGAAATGTAGGTGGGAATTAAAAAAACACCATGTTTTGTTCCTTCAGTACCGAGGTCACATGAATTAATTGCATACTGCAATGTGAATTTGCTATTTCCACCACTCAGTTCAACCGAAATGGGAATGTGGTTTATTCTAGGGTCTGAGCATCAAAGTATCCCAAGGGGAAAAAGTCTTACCAATACCGAATACTAGCATGTAACATCTATGAAAATACACTGTCTGAAGAAACTGCACAGGAGGATGTAACAATAACAACTCCTTGCAATCTCTGAGCAGAAAAGGAAAAAGAAGGACAAGTGACTGACATATATGTGCCTTAGATTGTGCCAATCATTTCATAGATGTTAATAAAATCCAGGTTATAGAACACACATTTTGAAAGGAGAGAAAATGGCTTTGGTAACTTTATCTTAACACTGTTACTTTTTAAAACTTGAGGTTGAAATAAAATGTTTAAAATATCAGCTTGAGGATTCCATATGTTTCAGTTTTACTTCTGAACTGCTTAACCTCCCATAATCATAGATGGAGAGACACCATCAGAGCATGGGGAATATTGTTTCATTTTTACTATAATGACCTATGGATGAAGAAATAGACTGGCTTCCAAGTCCACTGTCATTTATGGCTGCAGCAGAAAAGGCACAATGAAGCAACACCCACTGCAATCATAAAGCAATGCTGTTTAGGTAACAAAATGATGTATGTACTAAGAACTGATGTACAAACATTGCTTTTAACGTTGAATAATAAAAACTTTAAAACATAACAGGACAGAAGAGAATATAATATAGTAAACTTCCTAAACCCATTACTATATTAAATAATTCTTAACATTTGCCATATTTTCCCTAATTGATATTTTACTAAAGCATTTTTAAATAAATTACAGATGATTTATGTATTTTCTCCTTACATATTTGAATGTGAATTTCTAAAAAATAAAAATACTTTCTTACATAACCACTATATCATCATATCCAACAAAATTACCAGTGGTTTCCTAATATTGTCTCATATCCAATCCTTATTTAAATTTACTCAGTTATTCATTACTTTAAATTTCAATTAGTTCACCCCAATATCCAAACAAATTCCATACATTGTATTCAGTTGTTATGTATAATAAGTCTATTTTAATCAAGATAATTAGTAATTTTGTGATACTCCGGTTCTTGGTATCATATCAAGCACATTTTAGGGCAATATACTTTAATGAAACTCAGTATAGTTCATTAGGGACAGTATGCTTTGGTTTTCTTTCTGGATTACATATTCCTTTAGGATTAAATATTTTCTTTTAGGATTAACTATTACAAAATAGAAAACTGTCTACAGAGATGTTTTCTATTAAGCCTCGCTAGGACTGGTGTCTTGACTTATGACAAGTAATGGTAAGAATACACTGATCAGATTACCAGAACCTCACAAGCCTGGGGCCTTCCTGTGTCTATTCTCTTCTTGCAGAAAAAGTGCCTCAGTGCAAGACTTCTAAGTAGGAATGTCTAACGAGGACGCTAGCTGGAAATTCTGAAGTTATATGAGAGACTGCCATGGCTCACAACCTCCTGAACGGTAGTAACTCAGACAAGAGAAAGGGCAAAAAGGGCATCTGTTTTCAATTGTGGTATAAAAATCTTGCCAAAAGCTACAACATATTTGGAGGTCACCCTCTGGGAGGGAATGCTGTGCTGTGTTGGCTGTATATCACAAATGCTCTCCGGATCCAGGCTTCTGGCATGTTACATGCTGGCAACTCATCAGGTCTCTGTTGTACAGATCCAGAAAATCTGACTCTTTATCCATAACAGCCTTTTTTCCTTTCCAGTTAATTTTATAGCTGGAGGTTCCATCTGTCTATAAGCTCTTGTAATCCTTGACAGCAATTGTTACATTAAAGGATGAGGGAAGCTGTTTCTTACTATGTTCAATGCATCCATGACTACTTCCAAAGCAAATTCAATTTAAGAATAGAGTACTAGATGTTATTTTCCTATAATTCTACTAATGGCCTATCCTATCCATGAGAAATCCAAATCTTCAAAGCAGGATCTATCACACAGAAATCATGACACATTTCCTGAAGTATAAATGTTCATGGCCATATAAATTTTTAAACTGCAAAAAAATATATATTCCATTTTGTTACTCAATAATTTTGACTTGTACACTAAACTCTATTTGCTAAAATTTCCTCCTAACTTCATCTCTCTTCACCTACCCCTTTTCCAGCCACACTGGCAATGGCGTCTTTGCTGTGCCTCTGGCACCCCACGCAGATGCCTACCATAAGCCCAGTGCAATAGCTATTTGGTTGGCCTGAAATGCTCTTACCCATCATCTTCACATGGCTGGTGTCTTCTTGTCATTCAAGTTTTAGATATCACAGTTTCAAGGAGACCTTCCCTCAATTCTAATCTAGGGTATCCCACACATATACACATTCTCTATATCCTGTTTTAGTCTCCCAACACTTGTCACCATCCAATATTTTCTTCTATTCATTTGTTCATTAGTTTGTGGTTATTTTCACCACTACAAAGTTGGCTCCAGAAGAGATAGGGCTCTGTTTAATTTCTTCATCACTGTATCTCCAAATGGAGATAAAATGGAATCTGGAACTTAGTAGGGGTTCAATAAATGTTTGTGGAAGAAATTATTCAGTT
Organism: Loris lydekkerianus; assembly: GCA_963574355.1. Classification (NCBI taxonomy): domain Eukaryota; kingdom Metazoa; phylum Chordata; class Mammalia; order Primates; family Lorisidae; genus Loris; species Loris lydekkerianus. The sequence goes on along the minus strand of CAUYPK010077620.1, from coordinate 21,614 downwards.
CCTTACAACAAGTTTGCACTGAAAGTAGGCTAACTAAACAGCTGTGGGACAAATAGGAAATATAGGGAAGACTTAATATTTCACCAAAAACTGTGGAAAGTTTGCTAAAATAAGGTTTGAAGACAATAAATTTCAATTCCCAAAGTTTACCATAAAACCCATTACCACAGATGACTGAGAATGTTTATATTATATAAATGTGAGAGAAAAGAGATTTCTAAAACAAACAAAATGTGTTTCAAATGAAAGGGAAGGAATTCAAAATAGATCAACCAGTTAAAGTTAGCTAACTCGCTTTTGTTTTTTCTGTAAGTTTTGTTGTTGTTGTTTGTTTTGGGGGGTTTTTTTTGTTTGTTTTTGGTTTTTTGGTCTGTAACCAAAAGGTGCCTTCTGACTTAAAAAGATGGCTCTATAGCTTATGCTCAGAACATATCTCTAATCAAGGAATCTAAACCAGTGCACAAATAATTGGTTGTTTTGTTATATCTTTGTTAGGATAAGACATGCCTATTCAATCTCTGAAAGCCCTGCTGATTTAATTTTAAATTCTGCATGCATGAGCTAGTGGCTTCCTCTTTATTACCTCCTCTTCTATGAAAAGCAATGCCAAAGGCACTGAGTAAGATGGCTATCTATTGACAGTAACAATAGTTCTTACTGAGCACCTGCTATGTGCCCCAATGCCAGGCTTCAAATAACAGGAAAGCTACAGTAGAACCCGTTGAGTTAAGGAATTTATAATTCGGTTAAATAAACAAGACAAATTACAAGCTCATTGGACAAGGACCAGCTACAGCAGATAACCAAGTGCTGGAAATACTGAAGGTGCACTAAGAAGACAGGGCTAGGTGGGGGAGGACCAGTAATGAGAGATATCATGGGAGACAGGCCTGAACCACAGAGTGTCTCCCCATGAAGGCAGAATGGCCAAAGTGCTGAGCGGGCGGAACAGGCAGGGTATGTTCATGGGCCCAAAGACAATAAGCTGAACAGACGCTGGGTAGCCTCTCCAAGAAGCCATCCTCACACCTCAGGTTTTAACATCCTAAGATAAACCTGCTACAGAAAGATCACAAACTAATAACCTATGGACCACAGACAGCCACCAAGATGCTTTCTTGACCTACATAATATCCTTAAAATGGAAAATTTCATGTAAGTATCTCGATTTCTGGTCTGGCAGTGCCCAAATGACTCTGACACCCAGCAACAGTTAGCTAGGGGTGAGGAGTAGCTATCTCTATGAGACAGGGGGCACACTCTTTATTCCTATGGTTCCCATCATTCCCAACTATCTGACGCTCAGCCTGCCTCACTGGTTTATATATGCATGCCTGCCTGCTCTGTGTGGGTTATCTGCTTATGGCCCTTGTTCCCTAAAACACTCCATCATAGGACTTCTTGCCAGAAGAGAGAAGAATGGGCAAACCTCTTCCCCCAGTGGGTCATCATGCTATAATGAGCCACTGTTACTATCAAATGTCACTCCCCCAACAGGTACACTAATCACTCTGTGTTGAATTACATAGTTTGTCTTCCTAGAACTCCAACTCTTTGGCCTTATTTCTGTTCACCAGATATGTGTAAATACAAAATAACTCTTAGATCTCTGAAGACAGCTCTCATGCTTTATTTACCCTTTTTACTCAGTTGTTGAGGATCAACTATGTATCAGCTTTAAAACTAAGAAGCCATGATGAATAATAAGTAACAGTCTATTGGAAGGAAAGGAGATCAGTAAAGGGCAACAGACACTAAGGCAGCTTCTCACAGCTAAAGTAGAGACACAAAGTCAAAAGGGTGTCTTGTGGTAAATTCACCTAACAGCAGAGACTGACATAACAACTTGGGCCCAGAGAGTAGGACTACAAGAAGCAGGGGTTAAGAAGGAATGGAAGGAAGATGGGAAAGGAGGAAAGCAAATAAAGGGGCTTACTGAGCAGATTACCAGTGTGGGCATCCTGGGCCCAATTAGGCGTCTCTCTTAAGAGCCATGTAATGTCTCTATTATTGGCCCACTGAGCATGGGAAGGCTGGGGCATCGACCCACTCACAATCCCAGAGAAGTTAACTTCTCTACAAAGATGTGCAGGAGAACACAGCTGCCATTAGTGACTTTGGAGAATGGCCCAAGGCCACAAGAAGAAACACTCATGCCAGCTGCTAGCTGGTTGGGCTGCCACCAATACTGAAATCAGGTGGGCAGAGGGGATGTGGCACAATCATCACAGGAGTCAACCCAGCAAGGTCTACATAGATAAGTAAGTGTTCAGCAAACCAATTAAAACTGGGATATGGAGCAAAGAAAAGAATTGGGAACTTAAGGGAAGAAGAACATCAAGAGCAAAGACGTAGATATTAAAAACCATGAGCTGCTTTTGGAGAATCCATACTACTCTGATGTGACTGAGTGGAGCATAAAAAGAGGATGAAGAAACCAAAGCAGCAGGGAACACAATGGCAAAGAACACTGAAGTGGTAGGTGGAGACCAGATCATGATGTCCTTGTATTTCATGCTTAGGTATTTAAATCATACCCTACAAATAAGTAGTTCTTGGAATTTTAGGGTTATAGAAACTTTTGAGAATTAAATAAAAGCTGTGGGCCTCTCTCCCGTATGAGTGCATAAATATCTAAAATATTCCATATAGAACAACAGGCACACAGAGTCCATAAAACTATCCCTGGATCTTGTTAAGAATTCCAATCATGGGGAGGAGGTAAGATGGCTGAATGGAGCCAGCTTTCTACAGAGACTCCCATCCAGAAGGAAAGTTAAAGGATAGAAGTTTATCAAATAAACTGATGGTTTGGAGCTGAGCCATGAAAGGAGATTGAAGAGCGCACATCACCCCTGCTGAGGCAAGCTGCGACCCCAAGGAAACAAACAGTAGGTACAAAATCCATCACCAAGCGAACAGGAGTTCCCTCCATCACGAGAACAGCTCATAGTGTACTTTCCACAAACAAGCGAACAGAGTTCAGATTTCTTCTTATTCTATCCGACAGAAGAGAGCCGCTAAAACCTGGATCTCCTTCCCCAGAGAGGATCCTCTAGTGTGCCATGGCAGTCTCCTGCCAGGCATAAAACTGAACATATACTCTTCCTGCAATTCTGAACTCCCAGCACTTCCCTCCACTCCCACCCTGAGGTCTGGAAGCCTGTACCCCCATGGAGTCCAGATTCTTGGGCATTTCTCAAGAGGTACAGACAAGGTGTGGGCTGTACAAGTCTGTGCTGAATCAGCTGTTGGGTGTAAAACAGGCACTGTGGTACAAGGGAGCCACAGTGCCCTGCGGTACAGTACAGTGGTAGAAGTGGTAGTGGGAACAAGAGGGCTCATATCCTGCTGATATTCTGGAGAAACCCTTCCCAACTCTCTTAGCAACCAGAGGGAGCTAGGCCTCTACTCCAGTGGCAGCCATGGGCAAAACAGATCTGGGACAGAAGCACAGGCCCCATGAGCAAAGGGTATTCCTGAGGACATACCTGCCTGGGCGGGACACAACAGAGATGGAGATTAGAATACACACACAGGCAGAGGCAGCATACTCCCAGGGTGGGGCTGAGTCAGAATTGCTGCTTTTGTAAGCCCAAGATACACTTGGCCCTCAGAGGAGCATAGCTGGAACAAAAGCAGGGGTGTCAGCAGCATCAGCCCAGGGAGGGGCAGGAACAGAGAGCCCTTAGTGAGCTCTAACCGTGCCCACTCCAACACAGAGTGCAGCAGAGACAGAGATGCCATCTCCATGAGAATTGGTGCAGGGGCAGCAGCACAGGGTGGGGCTGAGTCACAGTTTCTGTGAACTCAAACAGCACCTGGCCCACAGTGGAATACAGCCAGGACAGAAATGCAAATTCTGCAAGAATATAAGTGGCAGCAACATCATTCTTGGGTGGGGCTGGAACTGAGTGGCACTCCCCAGCTTCCATTAAGCACCCGAGGTAGTCAGGCCTCAGCTCCCCCTGGCAGCTGGAGGGCAGAGTGCAGTGGCCTGGCTGAGGAGACATAGATCTCCCTGTGATTCAGGCAGGCACAAATCACTGGCGCATCTGCTTATTGAAGGGAACGGGGCCACAGCCCTTCAGGGTTACCCGTGATTGGGTATGACAGAGGTGCAAGGTGGGGAAGGAGTCATCAACCTCCCTGGACTAACTCATTTGCTAGGTGGGCCCTTGTGACTCTATGGAGCACTGAAGCAAGCCACACTCAAGCTGCCAGCATACCCCTGCTATCTAGTTGCTGGAGATCTTTTGAACTCTCCCACTTAAGACTTGGTGCTGACTAGGACAATTGATTTGGATCTCTTGACCTGGGCCAATCATCCAAGGATCATCCAAGGTGGTACCCTGGTTGTGTTGTTGTGGGAAGGTTTGATTTTCCATTTCCAGTTGTTGTCCATAGGGGCTGGGATGTCTTAATTGCTTACATTTCTCCACAGCTGAGACTTCAACCCAGAGTTACTTATTCACTAGGATTAGACAGAGAGCTGAAAACAAGACAGAGCCACCTAGCTCTACCACACCAAGCAGGTGCCCAGTGTCTCGGGCTGTAGCACTGTACGAGTTCTTTGCAAAGCTGTCCCCAGTCCCAGTTCTTGGGCAAACGGCTGTTTAATCACTACTCAAGGAGCTCCCAATCCAATTTCACCCACTCATCTAGCCAAACAGTGAAAAATAATCATGGGGCAGAATCAGCAGAAATATTCTGGCAACATGAATAATCAGAGTAGATAAACTACCCCAAGGAATGACAAAGCAGACACACTAAAAGATCCCATTCATAAACAAATGGCTGAGATGTCAGAAATCAAGTTCAGAATTTGGATGGCAAATAAGATTAACAGAATAAAAGAAAAGTTGGAATTAGAAATTCTAGGAATAATTCAAAAGTTGGCTCAAGAATTCAATGAATTCAAAGATAAAATCACCAAAAATTTTGACACATTGAGACCAAAAACTTACAGCCCTCAAAAATCTAAGAAATAGAGTAGAATCCCTCAGTAACAGAATGGAGCAGAAAGAAGAAAGGATTTCTGACTTTGAAGACAAACCTTTTGAATACTTCAAAAGCTCAAAGAGGAAAAGAAGTGGAGAGCAAAAATGGATCATTCTCTCAGAGAGCTGTGGGATTATTAAAAAAAAAAAAACTAATATTCCCCTTATAGGAATTCCTGAAGGCAACAAAGTTGCTTCAAAAGGCCCAGATGCTGTACTCCAAGATATAATCAAGGAGAATTTCCCAAACAAGGCAAGAGATTCTGAAATTAGATAGCAGTTTCAGAACCCCAGCATCACTCAATCCAAATGAAGCATCTCCCAGAGACATTATGATTAACTTTGCCAAAGTTAATATTAAGGAGAAAATTCTACAAGCAGCCAGAAGTAAGAAACCATAACCTACAAGGGGAAGAATACTAGAATGACTGCAGATCTCTCTGCTGAAACTTTTCAATCCAGAAGAGGATGGTCATTGACCTTTAACATCCTAAAACAAAATAACTTTCAACCCTAGATCCTGTATCTAGCTAAACAGAATTATATTTATGATGGAGAAATTGAATACTTTAATGACATTCACTTGTTGAAGAAATTTTCCATAACTAAATCAGCTGTCTAGGATATTCTCACATGTATCCTCCACAATGACCAGCACAATCATCTACCACAAAGTAAACTCACTCAAAAAACTTTTGATCAAATTCCAACTTCCACAGTGGCAAAAGGATTAAAAATGTCCACTGAACTTTCGAAAAACTCGATACCCAAAATTCTACCAGGTTTATCAATACTCTCAATTAATGTGAATGGCTTAAATTGTCCTCTAAAGAGGCACAGGTTGGCTGACTGGATACAAAAACTCAGGCCAGTTTTTGTACTGCATATAAGAATCTCATCTTACCTTAAAAGATAAATATAGACTCAGGATGAAGGGATGGGCATCTATATAATTCAGACAAATGGAAATCAGACAAAACAGGTGTTGCAATTTTATTCGCAGATACCATAGGCTTTAAACCAACAAAAGTAAGGAAAAATAAGCATGGTCACTTTGTATTTGTTAAGGGTAAAACTCAACATGATGAGATTTCAATTATTAACATTATGCACCTAACCAGAATGTGCCTCAATTTATAAGAGACATGCTAACAGACAAGAGCAACTTGATTTCCTCCAGCACCATAATAGAGATTTTAATGCCCCTTTGGCAGTGTTGAATAGATACTCCAATAAGAAACTAAGCATATGATTTAATTAAAAAAAAAAAAGAAAGAAACTAAGCAAAGAAATTTTACACTTAAAATTAACCTTTCAACAATTGGATTTTACAAACATCTACAGAATATTTCACCCTAACAAACTGAAAACACATTCTTCTCATCAGCCCATGGAACATTCTCCAAAATTGATCATATCTTAGGTCACAAGTTTAACCTCAGCAGATTTAACAGAACAAATTATTCCTTACATCATTTCAGACCATCATGGAATAAAAGTTGAACTCAGTAACAACAGGAATCTGCATACTCATACAAAAACATGGAAGTTAAATAACCTTATGCTGAATGATAGCTGGGTCATAGATGAGATTAAGAAGGAACTTACCAAATTTTTGGAACAAACAACAATGAAGACACGAATTATCAGAACCTCTGGGATACCACAAAGGCTGTCCTAAGAGGGAAATTTATAGCACTGCATAAATGACATCTCAAGCAACTGGAAAAGGAAGAACATTTCAACCCCAAACCCAGTGGAAGAAAAGAAATAACCAAAATCAAGCAGAATTAAATGAAATTGAAAACAAAAGGATTATACAACAGATCAATAAATCAAAAAGTTGGTTTTTTGAAAAGGTCAATAAAAGAGATAAACCTTTGGCTAACCTAAACAGGAAAAAAAAAAAGTAAAATCTCTAATTTCATCAATCGGAAATGAAAAAGACGAAATAACAACAGATTCCTCAGGAATTCAAAAAATCCTAAACGAATATTATAAGAAACTCTATTCTCAGAAATACAAAAATCTGAAGGAAACAGATAAATACTTAGAAGCAAGTCACCTTCCTAGACTTAGCTAGAATGAAGTGGAAATGTTGAACAGGCCTATATCAAGTTCTGAAAATAGTATTAATTATATGAAATCTCCCCAAAAAGAAAAGTCTGGGACCAGATGGCTTCACATAAGAATTCTACCAAACCATTAAAGAAGAAAGAGTACCTATATTACTTAACCTTTTCCAAAACATCCAAAAAGAAGGAATACTTCCCAACATATTCTATGAAGCAAATATCACCTTGATCTCCAAACCAGGAAAAGACTCAACAAGAAAAGAAACTATAGACCAATATTTCTAATGAATATTGATGCAAAAACATTCAATAAGATCCTAGCAAACAGAATCCAGCAACACATTAAATGAATTATATACCATTACCAAGTGGGTTTTATCCCAAGGTCTCAAGGCTAGTTCAACATATGTAAATCTATAAATATAATTAATCACATAAACAAAATAAAAAACAAAGACCATATGATTCTCTCAATTGATGTAGAAAAAGCTTTTGATAATATCCAGCATTCTTTCGTGATCAGAACACCTAAGAAAATAGGTATAGAAGGGACATTTCTTAAACTGATATAGGCCATCTACAGTAAACCCACAGTGAATATCATATTAAATGGAATTAAATTGAAATCATTTCCACTCAGATCAGGAACCAGGCAAGGTTTCCCATTGTCTCCACTGCTTTTTAACATTGTAATGGAAGTCTTAGTCATCACAATCAGGCAAGAGAAGGCGAACAAGGATATCCATATAGGGTCACAGGAGATCCAACTTTCATTCTTCATAGATGATATGATTGTATATCTGCAAAACCCCAGGTATTCAACTACAAAACTCTTACATGTGATCAAGGAATACAGCAACATCTCGGGTTACAAAATCAATACTCACTAATCTGTAGCCTTTATATATACTAAACATAATCAAGCTGAAAAAACAGACAAGGACTCTATTCCTTTTACAGTGGTGCCAAAGAAGACAAAATATTTGTGAGTTTACCTAAAAAAGGACATGAAACATCTCTATAAAGAGAACTATGAAACTCTAAGAAAAGAAATACCTTTCTAAGAGTTATTGGTAAGACATACCATGCTCATGGCTGGGAAGACTCAACATTGTTAAAATGTCCATACTACCCAAAACAATATACAATTTTAATGCAATCCCTATTAAAGCACCACTGTCATACTTTAAAGACCTTGATAAATAATACTTTGTTTTATATGGAATCAGAAAAAACCTTGAATAGCCAAGACATTACTCAGAAATAAAAACAAATCAGTAGGAATCACTCTACAAGACCTAAGACTACATTATAAATCGATAGTGATCAAAACAGCATGGTACTGGGCGGTGCCTGTGGCTCAAAGGACTAGGGCACCGGCCCCATATGCCGGAGGTGGAGGGTTCAAACCAAGCCCTGGCCAAAAACTGCAAAAAAAAAAATAAATTAATTAAAAAAAAAAAAAAACAGCATGGTACTGGCACAAAAACAGAGAGGTAGATGTATGTAACTGAATAGAGAACCAAGAGATGAACCCAGCTACTTACTGTTATTTGATCTTTGACAAGCCAATTAAAAACATTCAGTGGGGAAAAGATTCCCTATTTAACAAATGGTGCTGGGTGAACTGGCTGGCAACCTGTAGAAGACTGAAACTGGACCCAAACCTTTCACCATTAACTAAGATAGACTCTCACTGGATAAAAGATTTAAACTTAAGACATGAAACTATAAAAATACTAGAAGAAAGTGCAGGGAAAACTCTTGAAGAAATCGGTGTGGGTGAATATTTTATGAGGAGGACCCCCCCGGGCAATTGAAGCAGCTTCAAAAATACACTACTGGGACCTGATCAAACTAAAAAGCTTCTGCACAGCCAAGAACAGAGTAAGCAAGGCAAGCAGACAGCCCTCAGAATGGGAGGAGATATTTGCAGGTTATGTCTCCGACAAAGGTTTAATAACCAGAATTCACAGAGAATTCAAACATATAAGCAAGAAAAGAACAAGTGATCCCATCTCAGGGTTGGCAAGGGACCTGAAGAGAAACTTCTTCTGAAGAAGACAGGTGCATGGCCTACAACCATACAATAAAATGCTCATCATCCTCTATCATCAGAGAAATGCAAAGCAAAACTACTTTGAGATATCATCTAACTCCAGTAAGATTAGCCCACCTCAAAAAATCCCCAAGCCACAGATTTTGGCATGGATATGGAGAAAAGGAAACACTTCTGCACTGCTGGTGGGAATGCAAACTAATATGTTCCTTTTGGAAAGATGTTTGGAGATCACTTAGGGATATAAAAATAGATCTGCCATTCGATCTTTCAATTCCTCTACTAGATACATATTCAGAAAACCAAAAATCACTTTATAACAAATATATTTGCACCAGAATGTTTATTGCAGCCCAATTAATAATTGCTAAGTCATGGAAGAAGTCCAAGTGCCCATCAACCCACGAATGGATTAATAAATTGTGGTATATGTACACCATGGAATATTATACAGCCTTAAAAAAGATGGAGACTTCACCTCTTTCATGTTTACATGGATGGAGCTGGAACATATTCTTCTTCACAAAATATTTCAAGAATGGAAAAAAAAAGTATCCAATGTACTCAGCCCTACTATGAAACCAATTTATAAGCACCCACACTTCCATATGAATGCTATAACCCAACTGCAGCCCAAGATGAAGGGGAAAGAAGAGGCAAAGGGCAGGGGAGGAGGAGGATAAGTAGAGGGAGGGTAATTGGAACATCTATGGTACATTTTACAAGGGTACATGTTAAATCTACTAAGTGTAGAATATAAACGTCTTCACACATTAACTAAGACAATGCGGTGAAGGTTATGTTAACCAGTTTGATGAAAGTATTTCAAGCTGTGTACAAAACCAGCACATTGTACCCTATAATTGCATTAATGTACACAGCTATTATTTAATTAAAAAAATAAATATAGCAAATGATTGTAACATTGAAGTGAGATTATGGGAGATATTTTAATCCTGTTAAAATAATTGTCATTTTTTTCAAAATAAAGACTGTATATCATTATTAAAAATAAAAGTAAAGAATTCAGGTTAGATTGAGGAAAGGACATCCTCTTCAACTGCGATGGAAAAACTGCAGAACAATGAAACTAGATTTCTATTTCTCAGATACAAAAATCAATTCAAAATGAATTAAAGACTTAAATGTAAGACACAAGACTATATTTATTTATATATATGATATATATGTGCATGTCTATATATCATAGTATATATATACATAGTGTACATATACACACACATATGTATTTATATGTTTATATAAACATACACACTAGAAGATAACATAGGGAAAATGCTTCTAAAAATAGAACTACCACGTGATTTAGTAATCCCATGACTATTTATTTATTCAAAGGAAAGAATACTAGTACATCAAAGTGACAGGTGCACGCTCATGTTTATTGCAGCACTATTCATAGTAGCTAAGATATAGAATCAACCAGACTAAATGCCCATCAACAGATGAATGAGTAAAGAAAATGTAGTATATATACAAGAAATGGTATTCAGCAATCAAAAAAAAAGAATGAAATCCTGTCATTAACAATAAACATGGATAAACTTAAAAGACATTACTTTATGTTAATTAAGTCAGGCACAGAAAGATAAATACTGAATGTTCTCATTCATATGTGGAACAAAAAAAAATTAAGCTCATAGAAGTAGAGTGGAGAATTACGGTGACTAGAGGCTAAGAAATGGATGATGGAGGTTGATTAACAGATACATAATGGATACAAAATTGTAGCTAAATAGTGGGATTAAGTTCTAGAGCTCTATAGCCCTGTAAGGTAAATATAGTTAAAAATAATTTAGTACCTATATACTCGAGTATATATGCTATGACTCATGCCTATAATCCTAGCACTCTGGAAGGCCAAGTTGGGTGGATTGCTTGAGCTCAGGAGTTCGAGCCCACCCTGAGTAAGAGTGAGACTCTGTCTCTACTAAAATAGAAAAAATAGCCAGGTATTGTGGCAGGCACCTATAGTCCCACCTACTTGGGAGGCTGAGGCAAGAGGATCACTTGAGCCCAAGAGTTTGAGGTTGCTATAATCTATGATGCCACAGTAATCTACCAAAGGCAACAAAGTGAGACTCTGTCACAAGAAATAAATATATAAATAAATAAATAAATAAATAAATAAATAAATAATTATACATGTTCAAAAAGCTACAAGAGGGCCAGGTGTAGTCACTCAAGCCTGTATTTCTAGCACTCTGGGAAGCCAAAGTAGGAGGACTGCTTAAGACCAGGAGTTCAAGACCACCTGAGCAAAAGTAAGATCACATCTCTATAAAAAAATAAAAAATTGGTCAGGGATGATATTCTGCAACTGTAATATCAGCTACTCAGGAGAAAGTATGGCCCTCTGCTAGCCATAACTATGGCACTTGCAGCAGTGAAATACCATAACTCTGATAGTCTTTGAGTCTACTCCTCTCCAGACCAACCACCCAGGTGTTCTTGAATGATAGGATCTCAAGTCTCCTTCACCTATTTATTCCTAGAAAGATAACTTTATTCTGTGTATGCCCTTCTTAAACGATAGTTTCCAGGACTGAAGGCTGTTTTGGAAATCAGTCTGACAAATTGAAGACAGAGCAGGACCAGCATGTCCTTCATTCTCAATGTACCGAGCAATCCACGTAATCTCTTATCACCAAACTACATAATGGTTTATGAATATACAAAGAAGAACACCGGTTTCAGCTAAAAAGCAATAAAAATTGGGGGTGTCAGACTTAGCTTAGTTGAAGACTTAATTTCAGGATAATTAATCCAAACAAAATAAATATGCTGGTCTTTATCATGTAAGTACATAATTGACATGTAAGTGTATAAGTAAAATATTTATCATATAAGTGCATAATTAGTCTTTCTAAGATTCAGACCCCAAAGTACATTTGCACCATTAGGGTAAGGGGATAAAAGCAAATGTGGCTCTAGCTACATTTGCACAATCCTGTAACTGCACGCTGATGGCCAATTTTTCTACAAAATAGAATCCTCCACTGGACTAAACCAAGCATTTGTTTCCAAGAACAGCAATCCAGAGGTAGACAGAGAAAATCAATCAGAATTCGCTCTGGAGTCCTCTGTTTTCCTATGCAATAGAGTGATACTAAGTCCCTGATCTGAAGCATAGACTCCGTGGAGAATTTAAGCAGGATAATGGAAAAACTACATAATTCTCATTGAAGTTGGAGTCTGGTTTCAAATTTCTTTTCCTAACAATAATATTTTTCATAAGTGTGAAGTTTTTGAAATGGTCAAATCCACAAAAAATAAAATAAACTGCTGTCTTCAGCCACATTAGTATCCCATTTCCATGCTGCAAAGACTAAATGGAATTAACATTTTACATTTGAAGGGAAAGAAATCTTCACCCACTTTTTAAAGCAAAACCACTGATAAAAAATGCATATGTACACTTTTGACATGTATCACATTAGTCCGTGGAAAATTACATTCCAAGAGGTATTTGTGAACATTTTTAAATAGAAATAGAAATATTTAAATAGAATAGAAAAATACCATTTTGTTTATGGAGGGTAACAGCACCCCACATATTTATGGCTTCTTTCTCAGATTTCCAAAGTACCAAAAGCCATCACTGTCCATTGCATAATAAATTTTACTCCCCTGATCTTAAAACTTTTGCCTTGCTCCACCTCCACTACAGTCACTCTCACCTGCATTTTACACCCTGGCAATACACTAAGCTTCTGTGAGTAACTCCAGGGTCATTCATATTACAAGATAAACCCTATTCCTCTCTTCCTTTCATTCTGTATTCTATGGACAATTCTTATCATCCCATGTACAAATAGAACACCTTCTAATTGGTTTCTCTCTCACCTCTAATCAACCTGTACTCAGCTTCCATAATAAGCTTCGCAAATCACTATTTTGATCACATTATTCTTGAAAATTTCATTGCATCAAAATGTAGCATATTTTCCACTGTCCAATAAATGAAAGCCCCATGTTCAATTGATCAAGACACATTAAGAGTCCTCTGAATGCAGTAAATCCCTTCCCACCTCTTGTGGTGTGGCTGGGCCACCATCCCATCTCCCAACTTGAGATGCCCTGTTCCTTAGTTGCCTGTCCTCTGGCAGCATGGACAGTCCCTGAGTGAGGGCCCAGAACCAACATCCTATCCAGAATGACTGTGCAATCTCCACATCTCTTTCAGTATCAGCCTAGATGCCATCTCTTTCACGAAGCTCTCCAAGAGCATAACAGTCAGAGACATCCATAGCTCCCACTTCTGCATGACTGTTTAATTACTTTGTGTTCCTTCCTAAATGTAGTTATCATATACTGTTTTAGGACAGCCAAGGCTGTGCCCTCTTCATCTTTACAGCTCTCCTAGAACTTAATGGTCCCATCCCATCGGCAAGAGAAGAATCTAAAGCTGCCTCCTGGATAAGCCACATTTTTTATGTCTCCCTCTCCTTCATGAGGCAACTACTCTCCAGTAACTGCCCAGAAATTCCCTAAAACTTTGTTCTTTACAAAGTTTTACTTTGTAAAAAGTAAAGAAAGGAAATAATATCAAATAATTTGAAGAGGATCCTAAGGAGCTGGAAAGGAGTCTTGGTCGATGAAGAGCCAAAAGGACTATAGAAAACAATGGTCATGCTTGCCCAGAGCTGGCCTGTTCTGATATTTTTACATAAAAGGGGATGAGTTTTTATCTTAGCTTTCTTGTTTAATTGAATTATGGGGGGGGGGGGGGAGAATGGAATGTAAGGGAATAAAAAGAGATCAAAGTATTTCACTACTTCTCTGTGAAATAAGATATTCTATCAGAACACTTTGGTAATTATTTTATTTTGTTTTCCCCCAAAATTCCAAATTAAAAAAGAGCAAAAATTATGCTGGCTTTACTGATTGTTAATACACAGATCTTAGCACAGTTAAATAGGTGGCTCTCAATTTAATACTTTGTTGAACAAAGTAATAAAAATTTACTTCTTATATTACTCAATTTGTTCCCCAAAATGAGGAAAAAGTACTAGTTGAACAGCAACAGTTTAAGCAAGTATTGAAGGTACGAGATCTGACAATTAAGTTCATAAACTTATCCTAGAAAAAGTGCTACATACCTCATTGCTGAATATCACTATGGTCCCCTTCAAAGTATTCCCCTTTCTCTAGGATGAGTTCACAAGCTTAATTTTCAGACCGGGTACAACAACAATTCTGATCTCTGATGGCCATTCCAGAAAAAGCACTCCAAAATTGCTTTGAAGGGCGGGCTAGGTGCTGGCTTTGGTGCATAGTTTCTCAAGGTGAGTACTTTGAAGGTAACCAAAGTGATATTCACCAGTGAGGTATGCAGCCCTTTTTCTAGGATGAGTTTGCAAACTTAGTTTTCAAACCTCAACGTTATCTGCCATGGCAAAAGACCCAACTAATTGATATAGGCTGCTGTTCAGAGTTAGCTTTGGAAAGGCATGCATTGGACCAAACCAGGAAGAGTGACCTAGGCACTGGACAAGGGATGACTGACAGCGAAGGAGCTCTGATTCATGTGCCCCCCTCTGAACTTCCTCATGGCAAGTAATGAAAGACAATACACCTACACCATACCTGAACTTTCTAAAATACAATGTAGTATTAAAAAGATAAAAATGTTTCAGGCCAGGCATAGTGGCTCATACCTGTAATCCTAGCACTCTGGGAGGCAGAGACAGGTAGATCTCCTGAGTCCAGGAGTTCCAGACCAGCCTGAACAAGAGTGAGACCCTGTCTTTAAAAACATCCAGGCGTTGTGGCAGGTGCCTGTAGTCCCAGCTACTTGGGAGGCTGAGGCAAGAGGATCATTTTAGCCCAAGAGTTTGAGGTTGCTATGAGCTGTGACAACACAGCATTCAACCAAGGGTGACAGAGTGAGACTCTGTCTCAAAAAAAAAAGAAAGAAAAGAAAAGAAAAAGAAAAAAGAAGATTAAATGTTTCTAATGAGCTATTCCTATTCCCAAGTTGCTTGCAATAACTGGCAATATCCTGCAAGGATAAATGAGGATGCTGCTATTTCACAGCATTCCATGATTACAAATGTGCTTCTGTATGTCTTGAAGGTCCCAGATGGACAGTGAGCACACACGGGCGTTGTGTTTATGTGTCTCTCCATGAGCAAGCTCTCCCCTTTACCAGATTCTTCTCTCCCTTTTCTTTGTCTGTGACTCTTTCCCTTTTGACCTTCATCCTCTTTGCCCTCTTTCCTTTAGAAGGCTAAAATACAGAAATAAAGCAAATATATTCCTATTGTTGTGTTAAGTAGAATTTTATATTTCTTCTTCTTAGGACATTTTATAACTTCTTATTAAAAGACTAAATTGCATTACTTTCCTGTGTAGGTAGTCCCTGGGGTTCTATCAGTGGAACAGTAAAAAACATTGACAGAATGAATGTTTCCCAATATGGGAGAGCTCCTAATGGAGGAAGGGTATTAATCCTTGTTGTCTTGCCCACTTCACTCCTTCCTAAAGACAAAATGAGAAATCATCTTCCTCAAACTTCTTATTAAAAACTCTATAATGTCTCAGCACTGAATATGAGCTAACCAGTCACATTTTCATCTGAAACCTATTGCATGCATGACAATTAGTGGCATCTCATATGCTTAAAACTGCTAATGTCTACCCAGATAAAATGGATCATTATTTTTATTGTCATCACTATTGATATTTCACAATAACATGCTAAAAGCCACTGGATCCGTTCACAATTCACAATTGTGCTAACTCACATGGAAACAAATTGCACAGTGGGGAAGAAGTGGCATACAATTTTTAATTTGAAGTTCTTATTAGGAAACTTTCTTCCACCTGAAGCTAAGTACCTTGAAAAGAAAGAAGGCTCTAGCAAGTAAACAACTCACATCAAACAGAAGATGTTTTCTTTGACCTTCCTGGATATTATAGTGACAAGCTCCCGAGACTGAACTCTGCAAGACAGGGAAGAAAATGACAAGCCACAGGAGTAAGAAGGCTTTCCCCAGGACAAGTAAAGAAAAAATGTCAGTATGAGAGAAATGTGTGACATACAAAGAGGTCACAGTTTACCTGTCTAATTCCTACATGAAAATAACTTGGAAGCCAGAGTCAGTGGCTCATGCCTATGATCCTAGCACTCTGGAAGCCAAAGCAGAACCTCATTTTGACTACAAATTGAAAAGTAGCCACGCCTGGTAATGCACATCTGTGGTTGAACTACTTGAGAGACTGAGACAGGAAAATTGCTTGAGCCTAGGAGTTGAGAATTCAGTGAGCTATGATGAGTGGGCTATGATGCCACTGCACTTTAGCCAGGGTGACAGAACAATACATACTCTGTCTCAAAAACAAAACAAAAACAAACAAAATGCTGATGAAAAAGAACAATATTCATCAGCCCAGATGTCTCAAAAAAAAATGTCAACTTGCTGTTTACATATGAGAAAGTTAATTGGTTTTCATTGGTATCACCAAGATTTGATGAAATAAGACTCATAACTGCATAACTCAGGGAAATATGGTGGTGGTTAGGGCTGTTTCCAGTTCTCCTCACACATAAGACTGCTTTGAAGCTCATCACATACATGTGACGTGCTTTGAACAATCAAATGAGACTAGGGATGATTCTGGTCACTCTTTGGCAGGTATTAAGAGCCAGTGAGCAATTAGAAACATTTCCTTCCTCCTACAACAATGATTGTGGACAAATGTATTGAGATAGAGCACCCCCCCCCAAAAAAAAAAAAAAAAATCTAGGTCCATGACTATCTTAGATGAATAGACCCCTTTGCTGACTTGTGTTGGATATGCAAAATGAGCAAGAAATAAACTTTTGCTAGGTCAAGTGGCTGAGACTTTGGTATTGTTTATCACTGAAGTACAGTCGCTTTGACCATACCAATAAAAGAGAATCACTATGGCCACAATAAAGGAATTTAAGTATGAGAAAAGCTACTGTGTATACCAAGAAAACATTACTTCTATAGAAAGCTTAAAAATATGAAAATGATAACAAAGTAGCAAAAATGGAGAATAGTATACAGCAATTTGGCTTCTTAGGTAAATGATGACTATAAAGATATTTCCCTATAGAAAGTGTTTCCAAACCAGCACAGGAAATGTTGCTTCTCTAGTCAATGAGATATCAGCTGTCCTCACATCTGCAAAGGCTTATTCTACTCAGAGAAAAGTGGCTAAGAATGTCACAGCTGACATTTTGGTAATTTCACCTCTCTGAAGACAGTTATACATCCATGATAAATTTAAGCAAAGAGAATACTGAATAATGTGTCCTTAGACTTAAAAACTTTAACATTATTATTTATGAAGGGAGGAGCAACATGGGTGGCTAAGCTTCCTTGTAACTGGGCATGGTGAGTCTGGGTATCTCTGGCTGGTGGGATCTGCCCAGAAAAATCCCTTTGGGTACATAGGGAGTCAGCGAGAGACTTCTGGACCCCATGAAGAGGACAAAGCAGTGGAGAACTGGCAAGTGTTTGCCTGTGTTTATTCGGTCTAATCCCACCGGCAGCTATAAGTACAGCAGCAATGAGATTGCAAACTGTAAAGGCCTTACCAGTGAGCTGTTCAGGTATTTTTGGACTTTGCACTCAGTTGAACTACCTTGGGAGAACTTGGGCAAGAGTGCAGAGGACTTTAAGCGTTGTCTAGGGCCCCAGACTGAGCCACTGAGCCAGACAGCTAATCGTGTTCAGCTGTGGGCTGCGCCAAGCCATTGTGGGAGCTCTGTAATGACAAGCTCCGCCCTCCGGGTGGCAGAGCAAGGATCACGCAGGAGTGAGTAATCTAGTGACTGAGCAGTCTAAAGGCGGGGACTGAGACGCCTTACAGCCTTGGCCCTCAGGGGCATAGAGTGAAACTGATTTTGGCAAACTGGGTAAGTAGAAAGCTAATTCAGGAGTGATCCCAGCAACAAAAGCTTTCCTGAAAAAGCTTCTGCTTAGCAAGGTTAGCAGTTTAAAGTGCCTTTTAAGTAGGCTGAGGAGAGATTTAGGCTCTCCACCCTGTGGGATTTGAGAAATCAGCAGAGGCCTCCAGTTGCCATCTCGTACAGTGTATCAGCATTGTAATTAATATCTCATATCCCAGAAGATCACCTGTTGCCCAGACAATATTCAGCAAGATATATATACTGATTTGTTTTTAATTTTATTTTAATTTCAACATTTACCCTATAGATTTTTTTCTTTCATTGTTCTTTCTTATATTACTTCATTCTTCATAATTTTAATATAATTTTAAATTTAAATATAATTTAAATTTAATTTCACATTGTTGCCTTTTTCAAAAATTAGAACTTCATTTTTCCTAGGGTTTCTACCCCTATGATTGGGTTTTCCCCCCAATTCTATCCTGTAAAGTTTTCTGTTTCTTTGTTTGGGTTTGATTTGCACCATTTTTTTCTTTCCTCTCTACTTGGTGGAGGTGGAGTACTGTATCCAAACAGGCTAGTAAAGAGCTGCTGACTTCAAGGGAACCACCCAACCCAGCACTCCCAGAGATTGGGGGTTAGTAGGGTTGTGTCAAGTACCCTACTGTACACCGATATTGCCCCTGGTTTCAGCTTTCTGTGCCTCTCTTCTACTTGTCAATATTCCCTTTTACCCACACCCTCCCATTTCTTTTTTTTCTTTCTTTTTTTTCTTTTTTTTATTCCTTCTTGCTCTTCACCCTTCTCATCCTTCTGATACTGTACTAAAAGGACTCATCGAAAACCTACAACAAGCTGCATCAGGACCCGTGATCAACAGCCACCCGGAACTCCAGAAGACCTGCCCAGCGACCCGCGATTGGCACCCTCTCAGACCTCCAGGTGAGGAACGCCGCGACCCGCGATTGGTGCCTGCCCAGACTCTGGTAAGAGCTGCGCCAGAACCCGCTACCCCACCCATTGAGCCTACCCATGCCCTGACCAACAACTCCAGGAGCCACGCAATGCCACATCCTCCATCCCATACCTTCCCTGGCTCTACACCAGCCCGCTTGTCTGGCCAGGGACTCTGGTAGCCACATGCCCTCCACAGCCCTCTATGCCCCTGCGCAGAGCCCCTCTCCTGGCCAGAGACTGCTGCAGCCTTGGACCCTCTGTGCCAAAGTTACTGGATACCAGCCCAGGCACTCCAAGAACGAGGTGTACCACCCCCTGCCCTGTTGCTGGATCGGGGTGTGTCATACTCTGGAGCTGCTCTGGAGAACTCCCTGGCTGGGGCAGCCGCAGAGGAGCTACACAGGGTCACTCCCAACAAAGATCCAGCAACAATAGAGTGATCCCGCTGGGGTCCAATCTTGGACAGACACCTCCCCAACTATGAGGATGGCCTGAGGCAACAGTGAAAAACAATCATGAGGCAAAATCAAGGGAAAAACTCTGGCAATATGAATAATCAGAAAAGATCTACTCCCCCAAGGAATAATGGGGCAGATACAGCACAAGATCCCATGCACAAATAGCTAAGATGTCAGAAATCGAATTAAGAATCAGGATAGCAAATAAGATTGAACTAGAATTCCAAGCAATAACCCAAAAGACGTCTTAAGAATTCAACGAATTCAAAGACCAAATGACCAAAGATTTTGACACATTGAGACTAGAAGTAGCATCCCTCAAAGATCAGAGAAACCCTCAGTAGAATCCCTCAGTAACAAAATAGAGCAAGCAAAAGAAAGGATTTCTGACATTGAAGACAAAGCTTTCGAAAGCTCCCAAACTCTCAAAGAGGAAGAGAAATGGAGGGCAAAAACAGATCACTATCTCAGAGAGCTCTGGGATAATTTGAAGAAAACCAACATTCATCCCATAGGGATCCCCAAAAGTGATGAAGTGGCTTCATAAGGCAGAGTCTCTTCTCCATGAGATTATGAAGGAGAACTTTCCAGACATGCCAAGATATTCTGAAATTCAGATAGCAGACAGTTTCAGAAATCCTGCATGACTCAACCTGAAAAAGACATCTCCCAGACACATCATAATCAATTTCACTAAAGTTAATATGAAGGAGAAGATTCTGAAAGCAGCCAGATGAATGATAACCATTACCTACCAGGGGAAGAATATTAGAATAACTGTAGATCTCTTTGCTAAAACCTTTCAAGCTAAAAGGAGAAGGTCATCGACTTTTAATCTCCTAAAACAAAATACCTTTCAACCTAGGATCCTGTACCTAGCTAAACGGAGTTTCTTTTATGATGGAGAAATTAAATACTTTAATGACATTCTCATGTTGAACAAACTTGCCACAACTAAACGAGCTCTCCAGGATATTCTCAGACCTATCCTTCATAAAGACCAGCATAATCCTCTACCACAAAAGTAAACCCACCCAGAAAATTTTGATCAAATTCCAACATCCACAGTCACAGAAGGATTAAAAATGTCCACCGGACTCTTGAAAGGCTTATCAATATTCCCAATTAATGTGAATGGTTTAAATTGTCCTCAAAAGAGGCACAGGTTAGCTGACTAGATACAAAAACTCAAGCCAGATATCTGCTGTATACAAGAATCGCATCTTACATTAAAAGACAAATATAGACTGAAGGTGAAGGGATGGTCACCTAAACTCCAGGCAAATGGAAAACAGAAAAAAGCAGGCATTGCAATCCTATATGCAGGTGCAATAGGCTTTAAACCAACTGAAATAAGGAAGGGTAAGGATGGACACTTCATATTTGTTAAAGGTAATACTCAATATGATGAGATTTCAATTAATATTTATGCACCAAACAGAACGCACCTCAATTTATAAGAGAAACTCTAACAGATATGAGCAACTTAATTTCCGCCACTCCCATAGTTGGACATTTTAACACCCCTTTAGCAGTGCTGGATAGATCCGCCAAAAAGAAGATAAGCAAAGTAATCTTAGATTTAAACATAACCATTCAAAATCTGGACATAACAAACATCTAAGAAACATTTCATCCCACAACTGAATACACATTCTTCTCAAAACCCACATACTCAAAAATCGACCACATCCTGGGCCACAAATCTAACCTCAGCAAATTTAGAAAAATACAAATTATCCCTTGCATCTTCTCAGACCATCATGGAATAAAAGTTCAACTCAATAACAACAGGAATCTGCATACCCATACAAGAACATGGAAGTTAAATAACCTTATGCTGAAGGATACATGGGTTATAGACGAGATTAAGAAGGAAATCACAACATTTTTGGAACAAGACAACAATCAAGACACGAATTATCAGAACCTCTGGGATACTGCAAAGGCAGTCCTAAGAGGGAAATTTATAGAACTGCAAGCTTTCCTCAAGAAAACAGAAAGAGAGGAAGTTAATAACTTAATGGGACATCTCAAGCAACTGGAGAAGGAAGAACATTCCAACCCCAAACCAAGCAGAAGAAAAGAAATAACCAAAATCAGAGCAGAATTAAATGAAAATAAAAACAAAAGAATTATACAACAGATCAATAAATC
>CAUYPK010077618.1:0-25606 GCA_963574355.1 Loris lydekkerianus | reverse complement strand
TAATAGGGAAAATTGAGTAAGTGTTTAAAATAGTTTGCACCCTTCTACAGGAGACAAAGAGAAAGGTGAGTGTGATTTTAGTTAGGTCTTTCTTGTCCTTGTCTTTAATGGAGTCTTCCATTCTGTATCTTATTCTAAGATATTCCTGCCAGCTCACAATGATAGATGGTCCTTAACTGCCAAATGTGTTCGAGCTTGTTTGTCCTACTCCTGGGCATTACCTGTTAGGGCTTTAGACCAGAGTAATGAGTTGGAACTGAAAGTCTTCCATATTCACAATAGAAAATTTTATAGTCCTTTCTGTTTGAGAATTGTATCAATTTTATGTTTATCACAGTTCTGCTACTGTAAATACCTTGTACCTGTTCATAGATTATTTTATTCTTAAAAATTTTGTCAAATGTGTATCAATCAAATTTTAAAAAGGCTTTCATGTCACTGCTTTCACATGTGTTTTGCGTGATTTTCATTGTACAATATTAAAACTAGTTTTAACATTTAAAAAAAAAAAGCCTCAGTTATTTCATTTCTGGGCTTAAATTTGTTCTTCCATTCTATGAGCTGACTTCAGCTTTGAAGGTCTAAACGACTGTCTCAGTAACATACTGAGCTTGCTCCCCAGGTATATTGGTAGAAGGCAACAAATTCCAACACCTACAAGGTCCAGCCAAGTAGCACAAACAAGTGATGTGGATTGTTTGGGAACCACACAAGCCGTCGAGTGAATGCCCTGTTAATATGGGGCCGCTCTTTCTCAGCCCCAGCTGTTATTTTCATGTAGGAATGTGGGACCAAATCTTCCACTTGCCCATGTGAAGCTGGGCATCTGTATTTTTTATGCAAAATCTCCCACTTCTAAAAGATTGACACAAAAGAAGAATTATTATTTTAAAAATATATAAACCAGTTAAAATAGTAAATTTCCTGTTATGCATATTTTGCTATAATGAAAAAGAATGACATTTTTTAAAAGAAACCAAAAACATAGAATATCTTTCTTGCTTTTGGAGGTTATGCGGTTTCTTTAAATAACACACGAGTTCTTGCAAAACCAAGACTAGAAGTGAATTATCCTGATAGCTCACTTCAGTTCATCTTTTTCATCATCAGAGATAGTAAAGCTATACTACCATTTTTACAACACTGTTAGTTAAATAGGCTCTTAGGGGAATAGTTTTAGAAACATTGTTATTATAAAAATGATTCCTGGAAAAATGCAATCTTAGACAAAATTGAAAGATGCACAGATGGCTGTTATCACAGACATGTTTCCTTTTTCACACCCCTTGTCCCCAACCACCAGGGCAAGGAAATACAGTGTGAGCCTCAGGTGAATCAGCTCCCATCTCCAAGAATGGGCTAATCATTTGACTTTGCATACCAGTAGTTTATAAATCTGTGTGCTCTGCATGTATTTGCACCCACATCAGCAGTCAACATAAGACTGAAATTGGGTCACTGACATGTTCAGAGCATAGCTATTAGCATAACTCTTAAGTGCAATCCCATTTGGTCTGTTGGCTTAGCATCCTCCCTGTACTTTAATGTGAGCTATCACGGGAAAAGATCATTTGAGACCGGGATCCCGCAGAGAAACCAGAGTGTGCAATTCACACAAACTTATGAAATTCAAATATGTTATTACTTTCAGAGAAATGGCAATGAATATATCGAATTAAGGAAACTCCAGTTTAAATGATTATATGTGACCACAGAAGTTGTAAGATCCCAAACAATTTCTCATAGCTATGTTTATGATTTATGATCATTAGTCCAGTCATTAGGAGACATCTATATGTTTATATACATATGCATATGCAGATAAATGTTATGTATGTTTATATGGCTATGAGCATTATAAATATATAAATATGAATAGGAATATATATGTGATATATATACATATAGTATTACCTATAGTATTACATATGTAAGACTCAGAGAATTTAGAAGGTCAACATCAAAGAAAGTGTTTCTACTTATGAAAAGTGACACCATACTTGAGAACTTCAATTTTCTTCTCCATCTTCCAAGGTTTACATTTGACAGTAGCAATTAGTTGTCTTTTCTCATCTAACTCTGCCTTCAATCTTTCCAATTCCTCTTCATCAATTTCTTCTTCTTCTTCTCTTTAAAAGAAGAAAGAAAATCTTAATAAAGTTAAGCTTTGCTTGGTTTCCAAACCTAAGGAAGATTGATATCAAGTATTTAGCCCATTTTATAACTTTTGGCTGTATTTGCTAAGACCTCATATAATTCTCATAAGCATTAGAACTGATAATCCACTGATACAGGACCACTGAAATTATTATTACATTAAACAATAGTGTTTACCTTCTGATTTCTGAGAATAAGCTGTTCATTTATGTTCAGAGCCTCAAACGCACAGAAATGGAAAGTTTATACAAAGAATAGTTAACAGATCCATGAAGATACTTTCCTCTTTTCTGGTCCCTGTATACCTTCCTCCATCAATTCTACACTTCATTTAAATGCTTTATTTTTCAGTGAGGACAATAAATTAGAGGCAAAGATGTCTTTGAAGTACACAGAAAAATTTTGTTAGCCCTGTCTCAAGAGAAAGAGAAAAAAATTGAAATAGGGAAAAATTAAAATCCATTTCTCAAAGGTGAGCTAATCTGTTAATTAAACTCACAACTTCAAGTGATAAAATTCAACTTGAAATATATTTAATGGCAATGAATCCTTTGAAGAGACCTTCAAAGAAATTGAGCTCCTTACTGAGCATGAAATATATTTTTTTCTCTTCCATGTTCCTATTACTACAAAAATACTATCCCATCCAGAACTCAAAGAAAACAAAAATACTATCCCATCCAGAACGTAACTGTAAGTCAAAAACATAACTTACATAACTGTAAGTCAAAAAAATGCTATGCCACCTTGTAGAGATCATTTTTTAAGTAACAGATTATTTCACTTATTAAGCTATTGTCTCTTAGCTTCAAACATATTCAACTACACTTAATATTGTGGTGCTGCAGCTTGGACTCCAGCCACATTTCTGCTTTGTCAGCTGGCTCAATATTAGACTTGGCGATAGAGGCTAGTTGGTACTAAGAAGGAACCCAGTCTTTCTCCTAGCATCCTGTCTGTTACCTATTTGCTTCTTGGCTGACACTTTCTCCTTAGTAAGGCTTCTTCACTTCTGGAGCTGAGGATCATTTCCATAATTGCAAGTGAATCTACTTATCAATTTTAGGAACACTAGAAGAACAGCTTCATCGCCTCTCCTCCTAGTAATCAGTACCACTGAGCCCCCACAGAGGTCTGATTTTCATCACCCTGGGTCTCTCCTTTACTCACCAAAGTTTTTATTTCAACCACTTCCATCATTACTCTAGCCCTGGGGATGAAAGCTGCTTCTAGTAGTTAAAATTACCACGATACTTCAGTGTTCTCTTTTTGCCTTTTTTGTAGCTCATTTTATAATTATTTTTCCCTCCTAACAATTTTGTTGTTAAATTCTCTTTTCAATTAGCTGTAGAAGGTTCTCTCCTCATTAAACCCCAATTGATAAAGAAATTGTAATCCAATTCAGCCTTATTCAGAAACATATTCAGTTCTTCACTAAGCTCATGACTAGACACAGTTGGACTATGATAAAAGCTATTTTTTAACATTCTAGTTGAGAAACAGAAGGACATAGCCATAGTTTTACAGCCACTCTACAAAATGGTTTTCGATATACTTTCTTTGCCAACAATCCATAGTTTTTAATTATGTCATGATTCCTGAAACAAAAATTCATTTTAACCCTTTAAATCAGCACTTCCTGTTGATAGTTTGGTTTTGGCAAATTCAAATAATTTGCTCAGAATACTAATCCAAGTTCAAAGGAACTATGGAATTATACTCTCCTAGGATACGTCTCTGGTAACCATTTAGTTGTTACTGTTTTAATTATTGGACATGTATTATATAAAAGCCTATGATGCTATATAACCATTGCATAAAATACTTGAGGATTTTTTTTACTACCTTTATAGTTGTGTGTGTGTTTTTTTTTTAATTCACCAGTTAGATATTTGCCTGTTAATATGTGGGTTGGGTTGTCTTAGGAGAGAAAGATATATTTTATAAAAATTAATTTTTTTATGTAGATATGGAAATAATTCTAAATTATATAGATAATTGTTTTACTGAAATCTTTACAGAAACTAGCAAAAAAAACCCAATAAATTATCAATAATCGATTAGTAAACGAAAAAGCACAAGCATTAAGATTAATAATTAAATTGCTTAATATTTTGAGCCTCTAACTTGCCCACCCTTTCAAAATAAGTCACGATATTTACATATAAGCACCTCGAAGCTTTACATTACTTAACTTCCCTTAAGAATCATATATAAAACAGCATCTCATTTAATCCAGCATCATCAAAGAATGAGTGACGTATTTGATGTGTGTATTTGCTGCATAACTCAACGACAATAAATTTTAGAAATCATTTCCTTAAAACCTTTCTAACACTAAATAGTATATTTAGCCTATATAAATTTGGATTCCTTTAAAACTCATGTGAAATGTCTTTAATAATACCTTTTCTAATTATTCCTCTGAGAATAGTTTTCACTTCTCTGAGACATTAAACCACTTTGTTTGTACTTCTTCTCCAGCACATATATACTGTCTTATTTCATACTAATTTGTATGTAAGTGCCCTCCCCCTTACTATGTTATGGACTTTTGCAGATTGCAGGCAATTGTATCCAGGTATCCCAAAGAAATTAGTAAAATTTATCTTCCACAGAAGTGGAACTGGATGATGAATTATTGAATAAGTATACCACTCTATGTACAGAACTTTTCTGAGTGACTCAGGGTTATCAGTATAGACCAGTGCTCAGAGTATACTTAAATATAAACAATACCCTCCAAGATTATAGTATGGCATGAATGGTTAGCTCACACCTATAAACCTAGCACTCTGGAAGACTGCTGAGGTGGGAGGATCTCCTAAGGTTAGGAGTTCAAGACCAGCTTGAACAAAAAACGAGACCCTGTCTCTACTAAAAATAGAAGAATTAGCAGATAGTGGCATGGTGCATGCTTGTAGTCTCAGCTACTGGGGAGGCTGAAGCAGGAGGATCACTTGAGCTGAGGAGTTTGTTGTTGATATGGGCTAGGCTGTAACCAGAGCACTCTAGCCTGGGCGACATAACAAGACTGTCTTAAAAGAAAAAAAATAAATAAATAAATAAACAAAAGAGTATCATAGTATGGAAAGGCATTTATTCCCACAATAAATGATTCCTAACTGGTCGATTTTGAAGTGATTTTTGTCAATGGCTGATTTCTCTAGGATAGTTGTGACAGATAAGTTACCTTCAAATATGCAGGAAATTAAACTATTACTCTCACTAGCATTCCAGGAGCCCTGCTTCTCTAGGCCCACTCAAAGAAAGGACTCATCACGTAGCATAAGCATGCTTCATCTTCTAAAATTTCAGGCTAATCTGCACAAGAATGGCTTTCTATCTTAAGTTTGGTTTATTTAAACAACAGTTGTTAGAAAAAGAAGGCATAATATGCTGAATTTCTCGCAGCTATGAATATATTACTTATTCACTTAAAACTGGGTCAGCAAAAGCCAGTAATATTACTGAAAATACTCTAAAATGTCTAACAAGGCAGTGTTTCTTAACTGTCTCCAAAGATAGTTACCATTACAACCTTGGTTTTAGTTGGTTTCAAATGTTGTATCAGTGCAAGGGAAATTCCCTGAAGCATTGTTTGAACATTTAAATAAAAAAGACTTTGAACTGATTAACCTAAATACTTGTGCCCTCATTTGACTACTAATCCTCCCCAAAATGCATTGACTAATACATTTTCTTCAAACAAAAAAGATGCTTATCTTCAGAATTAACAATAAAAAATAGACCTTAAAATAGAAAATAGAACTATCAAGCATCACAAATAATTTATGATACGATTTAGAATTATTGCCACAAATTGTGGCAGTAATAATAAAACTTACAAAACTAAGAAGACAAAGTTGGAGGCATGAAGGTACAGGTGCCTGTCAGCTTCTTGAAATCAGAATGAAAGTGGGAGAGATAGCAAAGGAGAGACAGCATCACAAAAATGGGACCCAGGGCCCTGTTTCCTAGAGATTGAGCAGTTCAGCAGGAAATTTCTGGCCCAAGTCATCTTTTTAGAAGGATTTTTCTGAAGAGTAAGTAGAAAAGAGAAGCAAATTTTAGAACATAACCTACATCATGCACACCTTTCTAATGGCAATGTTTTCTTAATGAAATTACATCACAGAAAGCGTAAGATATGCTTTGCTAATAGAAACTATTCTATCACTATATAATAATAGAACTATTATTATAGTTCTGTAATATATGCATAGGACTTAAATAATAATCATAATAATCCATAGGACTTAAAATTGCGTTGCACTTTGTTTTTGAAAATAAAGCATAAAAATATTTGAAAAGATGATACAAATGGTAAAAATTCCACAGTCAAAATTTAAAAGCAAGTGATGTCTTGGTAATCAAAAGAGAAAGAAGAGGAGCTTGAGGGGAAAAAGAAGAGGAGAAGAAATAAGAGGAGGAGAAAAAAGAGAGGAAAATAATTCAAATAAACTAACACAAGAAGTGAATGGGGATACTCTTTTATTCTAAAAGGAGCCATCATCTATTAAGACTAAGCATCTCTACCTGACTAAATTTTCATGCAGTTGCTCTTAAGAACAATCATTTATAAGGAATGCTATATTAGTTTGAGCAATTGAATACTGAAGTGTATCAACTTTGGAGGACACATTAGGAAAGTTCCTCATCATTTAAAGTTTTAGGAGTGTTTAAAGGAGATTCCACCACCAGGCAGCGCCTGTAGCTCAAAGGAGTAGGGCGCTGGCACCATATACTGGAGGCAGTAGGTTCAAACTCAGCCCTGGCCAAAAACTGCCCCCCCCCCAAAAAAAAAGGAGATTCCCCTACTTCATGGTGATTCCCACAGTCCTGTTATCTGTGAGTTGTAGAATAGTTTGTCTATCTCTTCAATCCTTTCCAAAGGGTGTAGGATTTCTGTTATTAGATGTGTTTTACATGTACACTTTTCCTACTTACCAGCTATCTGAAAATTACAAAGAAAATTGAAAATCAAAGATAAGAAAATTATTTTGTTGGATTTTTCCAAAAGAAGATATAATACATTATTCCACAAAAAGTCAAGGTTCAGTAAAATGCCGTCCTGGTGGAACTGAAAGATCCTGGATTTTATTCAAAAGGAAATGACAACCCAAATCCTTTGTAACACTTTCTTTTCCAAATTGTTAATATTTTACATTTTTAATGCTACATACAATTCTTTGTCCCATATTTATCTTTTTTTTATTAATGACCATGTAAAACGATAAAAACCATTCTTAGCTCTTGAGCTGGATTTAGCTATAGTTTGCTAAGTGAAGTGCTGCTCTGTAAGATAAAGTGATAGGAGTTCATTATTTAGGAGTTACTACTTAACTTAGATAACAATGCATACAATTAATGGGATAATTGTAAACTAACTATAATGATAATGACCTATAATACTTTAGATCCTTCATAAAGGAATTTCTCATAGTTCATATTTTAATATGTATTCATTTTAATTTTATTTTAATTATCAAAATATGTTTAATTGAGTGCAGTAAAATGGTAGCTTCAGATTAAGGGTGTCTTTCTAAAAGTAGTTTTAATTACTAATTTTAAGGTCATGAACTGTCTGAAATGTGTGGTCTTCTTTCAGCATCGGAGCTTTTGAATAAGCAAAACTTTCAGTTATATATCAAGACCAACTTA
The DNA here is from genome assembly GCA_963574355.1 of Loris lydekkerianus. NCBI lineage: Eukaryota > Metazoa > Chordata > Mammalia > Primates > Lorisidae > Loris > Loris lydekkerianus. Next base: position 17,785 of record CAUYPK010077618.1, on the reverse strand, counting down.
CGCTCCTCTCTTTAACCTCCTCCTCCTCTCTTTTTCTCTTGCCTTTCTTGTTTCTTCATCTTCTGGTTCAGGTTCTGGGTCATCCTCATTGATAACATCTCTGGTCCGTTTCCTTTTTGGTCTCAAGCTCTCTCTTCGAGGTAGTTTATCTTCTTCCTCCTCTTCCTCTTCACCTAAACTCAGCAATTGAAGATTCAGTGATAGGTATCAAAAAGTGCTCTCTTTTACTACTTTTTATTAAAACATTTTATTTTCTTTATTTAAGCATTATAAATATGCACAATAGTGGAAATATTAATAAATATTTATATAATGAAACCCATCCAAGTACTACTACTCAAGATGCTTCAAAATTTTATTATCTTGCCTTTACTTGAAAAAACCAACTTCAGTTACCCTAGTCCCATTACAGTTTTATTCTTACTTGATTGTAACTGGTATCACACATCTGACACCACAGTTTAACCAACAATTCTCCAAATCACAATAATATGCCTTCTATTTAAATAAATGTACCTAGATTTTCATTTCCTTTATGGTTTATCTACTCAAATATGTGTGTGTGGATCCCAAATATTAATATCCTTATGGTTACAGTCTTTATTTACTTGAGTTAATTGGCTTGGAGTTTAATATCATACCATGAACTCTAAGGGCATTCAAGTCAAGTCTGAGTTTAGAGGTTATTCCAAGACATAATCGTTTGAGTGATTAACCACTATGCATGTACTAATACTTCTACTATTTTAGAACACAAGACAAGAATGACCAAAAAATACTACAAACTAGGGGCAGTGCCTATGGCTCAGTGGGTGGGGCGCAGGCCCCATGTACCAAGGGTGGAAGTTTCGGACCCAGACCTAGCCAAACTGCAGCAAAAAACCCAAAACAACAACAAAAAAAAAAAAACTACAAACTAGAATAATTTTGGAGAAATCATTCAGCCCTTGAGATTTTTCTCAATTCAAATTTTCTTCATTCTTGATTTCAAATATTTATTTGAAATATTTATTTCCTTGTTTTCTTTTAAAAGGGCTAGGTGTGGTGGTTCATGCCTGTAATTAATGCACTTTGGGAAGCTGAGGTAGGAGGATCACTTGAGTCCAGGAGTTAGAGACCAACGTGAGCAACACAGCAAGACCCTGACTCTATAAAAAAACAGAAAAATCAGCCAGACATAATGATGCGAACCTGTAGTTCCAGCTGCTAGGGAAGGTGAGAGAGAATTGCCTCTGCTCAGAAGTTTGAAATTGCAGTAAGCTACCATGATACTACTACACTTTAGGCTGGGCAACAGAGTGAGACCTTGTCTAAAAAAAGGAAACTACACATTTACTTGGTCATTCTGTCATTATGAATAGAAATAGGTGACTTGTAAATATAAATTAATGTAAAATTGAGACCAATAGCAGCATTACCTTGTTTTATTCCCACCAAATTAATAATTAATGCCTCTTATGTCCATAATTTCCCAGGAAACTTCTAGGTAAAGTGTAGAGAGTCAATTCAGTTCCTTCCTTCACAAGGTCTCCTTTTATTATTATTATTTTTCTTTTTTTGCAGGGGCTGGGTTTGAACCTACCACCTTTGGTACATGGGGCTGGCAGCCTACTCCTTGAGCCACAGGTGCCACCCAGGTCTACTTTTATTTCTCTTTCTCCTTAATGTACTCTTCCATTTAGAATAAACTGTTATAAAAATCAAATATTTCTCACAGATAGCACTATCCTCTTAAATAGAAGCTACTGTAGGTAAAAAAAAAAAAAAAAAAAAAAAAAAAAATGCACTTCAATGGAAAACTATAAATTATCTGTAGCATACTTTTCTGTAAGTGATAGAAGCTATTTTATAACTCTGAAAATCATAGATAACTTGATAGCAATGCAAAATACTTCTTATCTGTAGACACTGAACTCTATTCAATGGAGAGAAAAGCCCCCTTTCAAAGTCTCATCATAATCTCTCACCCTGACAGCACCATGTAATTAGAAGGACACTGTCAGCTCCCAGTTTTCCCCTGGGAAGGGAAGGAAAAGACTGTAGACTCCAAAATAAAAGAATTTGTACTGTAAAATTTGGATTCAGTCAAAAGACTGCACTTTTAGAAAAACTGCAAAAATAAGAAAATATTTTGAGAGAAAAGAAAGTGAATACACAACATATTAAAACTTATGTGATGCAACAAAGCAGTGCCAAAGAGTGAAATTTGTAGTGATAAACACGTACATTATAGAAAGAAGAAAATATCAAGTAAATCGCCTAGCTTTACAGCTCAAGAAACCAAAAAAAGAAGAACAATTTAAGTTCAAAGTTAGCAGCAGGGAAATAATAAATATTAGGGTAGAAATAAATGGAATAAGAACTAGAAACACAATAAGAAAATTAATAAAACTAAGTTTTCTGAACATTGACATAACAGACAAAACTTCAGCTAGACTAAGAAAAAAGAAGATGCAAATAAATAAAATCAGAAATAAAAGAGAAGACATAACAGATGTCACAGAAATAAAAAGTTCATATGTGACTACTACGAACAATTAACAACAAATTGCATAACCTAGAAGAAATGGATAACTTTCTAAAAACATACAATTTACCAAGAATGAGTCATAACAAAACAAAAATCTGATAAGCCTATAACTAAAAAGAAGATTAAATCAGTAATCAAAATTCTCCCAATAAGAAATGTCCAGGAACTGATGGCATTCCTAGTGATTCTACCAAACATTTAAGGAAGAATTACTGCCCATCTTTCTCAAACTCTTCAATAAAATTGAAAAGGAAGTAATATTCCCAAACTTATTAAATGAGGCCAGCATTCCTCTGATGCCAAAACCAGACAAAGACACTACAGAAAAAGAAAACTAGCCAATATTCCTGCTGAACCCCAGATGCAAAATTTCTCAAAAAATACTAGCAAACCAAATTCAACACCTTAAAAGGATCATAGTGACCATAGTGATCATGACCAAGTGAGATTTATCTCTAAGATGCAAGGGTGGTTCAACATTAAAAAATTAAGTAATATAATATGCCATATTTATAGAACCAAGGATAAAGATCACATCAATCTCAACAGGTACAGAAATATCATTTGACAAATCTGAACATCCTTTCATATAAAAACTTTCAACAAACTAAAAATAGAAGGAAATTATCTCAACATAATAAGATCATATTTTAGTGAAAAACCACGTTTTAGTGAAAAACTACAAAGTTTTTCTCTAACATCAGAAAAAAGTAAGGATTTTCAGTTTTATCACTGCTATTCAACATAATACTGGAAGTCCTAGCCAGAAAAATTAGGCAAGAAAAAGGAAAAAAAAGTTTAAAAGGATCTAAATCAGGAAGGAAGAGGTAAAATACGTGTTTGCAGATAACATGATCTTATATATAGACAGCCCTAAAGATGCCACAAATATATGTTAGAACAAATAAGTGAATTCAGTGAAATTGCAGAATATAAAATCAACATACAAAAATCATTTGCATTCATATACACTAACAATGAATTATCAGAAAAAAAAATTAAGAAAACAATTATTTTTATAACAGCATGAACAAGATTAAAATGTCAGAATAAAACATTGATAATATAAGAAAGGCACAAGAATTGGAAAGACATACTATATTCATGGATTAGAAGACTTAATATTATAAACATGTTCATATTATTCAAAGCAATCTACAAACTCAAAGCAATCCCAATCAAAATCTCAGTGGCATGTTTGTATAGAAATAAAAAAAAGTAATAGCACATTTAGTGCACAGTAACTATTCACCAGACTAAATTTTATTCTTGGCCATTAAAACAAGTGTCAATACAAGCATGATTTCAATCATAGTGGTATTAAATTTTAAAGTAGCTCCTAAAATTCTTTTAAAGACTAATTATAGAAGTATGATGGTGATGGGGAGGAGGCAAGGGGAGAAAGAAAATCCAGAAATAAATTTACTTGAAGTCAATTAAAAATAAAAACTAAACTATTAAACTTGGATGTTTTTACCATGGACAAAATGTGCATCATTAAATTTAGCTATTACCATTTAGAAACAATAAGCTGTCTTTAGTCTTTATCTAGTTTCCAAGTATTCAAACTCTAAAATGAACATTTTATGATGGGCTTCTAAATGCAGATTTGTAAACAATGCTAACTTTTGGAATGGACCCAATTCTTTACTCAAAACATGGAACTTATAAACTGTGTGAGACTCCCATCTATTTTCATTTAGGAGGTACCAATTAATAAAAACAATCGGCATTGTGAACATTCATTTGCTGCCACATTGTGATCAAGATATAAAATTGATAGCATCAGGTATAAATTTGATAGCATTAATGTCCCTATATCTAACTCCTCTGAGTTCTTCTGTTTGTTTGTTTGTTAGCTTTTTTGTTTGTTTGTTTTGAGATGGGATCTTACTCTGTCACTCAGGCTGGGGAGTAATGGAGTGATCATAGCTCCCTGAAGCCTCAAACTCACGGCTCAAGTGATCCCCAGGTGTCAGCTTCTCTAGCAGGTAGAACCTGGCTAATTTCTTTCTTTCTTTTTTTTTTTTAATTTATTTTTTGTAGAGATAAGGTCTCATTATATTGCCTAGGCTGGTCTCTCCTGACAGCAAGAAATTCTCCCACCTCAGCCTCCCATAGTACTGGGATTACAAGTGTGAGCCACAGTACCCAACCTCCTTCTTTAGACATTGTTTTTTCCTTCATTTTTGGTAAAATCAAAGCTTTTACTCATGTAATAGTCTTTCTCATGTTCTTGAGTGGTCTTGATGCCTAGAAAGGGGCCACAATTCAGTCTCTTGAGCTAAACTTACACAAAGTAAAAACAGCAGAGCAATTTGAACAAAATACCCATGAATTTGGTATAAAGGAAGACATTAATTCATTTTCATTGAACCACCTGGTTGATTCAGTCAAAATAACCAGTCTGTCAAGGCTGGGTATGGTGACTCATCCCTGTAATCCCAGCACTTGGGAGGCCAAGGTGTGTGGATTGCCTGAGCTCATTGGTTGGAGACCAGCCTGAGTCAGAGCAAGACCTTCTCTCTAAAAATAGCTGGGTGTTGTGGCAGGCGTCTGTAGTCCCAGCTACTTGGGAGGCTAAGGCAAGAGAATAGCTTAAGCCCAGGAGTTTGAGGTTGCTGTGAGCGGTGACGCCAACACACTCTACCCAGGGCACATTACTCTGTCTCAAAATAAATAAGCAAATAACCAGTCTATCCTATTCTATAACTCAGTCTTAGAGAAAAGCTTTTAGAGTCAAAGGCTTTTGGGTGGTGGTAGGGAATAGGAGAAAAATTAAGAAGCAAAACTTCCTGGACCAGACTACACTTGCTCATGGGCAACCTACTAATGGGTAGGAGCGCCATATGCTGACTGAATAGAATCTAGAATGGGGATTCTATTTGTTGGATTGATCCCTTTTGTGAGACCATCAAAAATGATCTATGCATGCTTCTGTTTGTATGAGATAGCTCAGCCCCACAAGATCGGAGAATAAATTGACTAACTTTACTGCTGTTCCACAAGAAATATATCCCTGTGGCCCATCACCACTTACTTGAGCTTTCCTCAGTATCATCTTCTTTTTCCTCCACTTGAATTTGTACTGTTGAAGAAAGAAAAAAAAAAGTATAGAAATTACTTGAATGAGGTACAATTATTAGTGATTAGGTTTTACTTTTATTATTGTCCTCATTATGTTTTTGTGAAGTTAAGAAACACATTTTCAATAAATATATCAAAATCAGCATTATTTACTAACGATATATAGCTATAGCATACTATATGATGCTATATAAGAATTCTTTTGTTTCATCATCTACAGGGATATCAGCCATAAGCCTATCAGCTCAATTCAAAATAACTTTAACCAAAATAAATTCTGTACTACGGGAAGTAGACTTGGGTTTTTTTAGGTCATTTCATGTTATGAACAATTAGATTGTTAGTAAAGCTATAGTCACGTGCCCAAACCAATGAGGTTATTAAAACCAAATTAATGACTTAAAAATCCAGAATAATTCATTCCAACCTGTTCATCAAGCAACAGAAAGTCTTTAGAAAATGCTTAAAGTCTTATATTTTCTATTTTAATTATTTTTTATGGGTATTAAGTTGACATGACCTAAATTGCCCAATCTATCATTCCCCTCAACAGAGTGGAGATGAGTAATTTTACATTTCTTTTCAAAACCATCTTGGAAAATTTACTCCTCATCCTATATTCCTGCAGCATCTCGTTTTTAGTTTTGCTTCATTTTTATAAAGGCATATAAATGTTTTATATTTTTAATGATACAATAATATGGGGAAAATATATTAATTGTCAGATTGTTTTCCCTTATCAACCTAATGCCCATTCATTACCGATTTAGACACCCAACTTTGTCTTGGTAAAAATTAGAATAGGCTATTTCTTAAAAACTAAACTTGTTATAAAATATTAATCTCATCATATTTTTATTTAAGTTGAAATGGCATATGTCAAAAAAAACAAAGATGACAAACGATGTTGCTGTGTACAGATGAAACAACCCTTGGTTTTGTTTCTACTCACACACTTGTCAAGGGTTATTATGCAGAACTTGACAGGCATATTGCAAAAGCAACACATGCCAAGAGTGTAAATTTCATTCACAAAGCAGATTATTGTAAAACCACTTTTTTTCCCCTTTAAACATCATCTGCATAAAAATTTTTAGAATATGCAAAATGTTATCACTCCACATCAGCCACAGAATGTGAAAATAAATGTTCTTTTGTTCAGAGTGGACATATGCCTTCTGTTGCTGGTTGAAACTGGATCCAGACAGAACAAAGATCTCTATGTCACTACTAAGAGTTTGCAATAATGAAGGCAGACACTTCTAAGAAGATATTCCACATTCTACAATAGGTCATGGTATTTTATTTGCAATTAATGCCACCACTAAGCTTCTTTAGTCAAAGAAGAATTCCCAAGGAAGGCATTTTAATGATACAAGATTAGCCTTAGAGCAGGGTCTTATCAGTTATGTAAAATATAGAAACAGCTGAGGACAAACCGCAAATGCTCACCCACAGCCTACTTTGCAACATGTATAGTCAGAGTGAATTTAAACCAAAAATTTCCACAATGTAGTATACTGACATGCAACGATCAACTCACTTGCATGTGGTTTAATCAAGTTAATTAAATGAAATAGGAAAACCTACTTAATGAACAAAAATAGGAGCAAATCTTTAGGAAGATTTGTATCTTAAGTAAGAACAGCAGAGTCAAAAATGCATCCAGGGAGATAAGCAGCAATACAGTTTTCTCTAATAACCAGGGGAGGGAGAAAGCAGGGCTGGTGTCACGGATCATCTTCTCTGGTACAGAAGGATAGTTACAAATGACCATTAAGTAAAATTTAAAATTCCATAAGGGAAGATATTCTCTGCAATGACAAACATAGAACTAAAATAGAGCTATAATTTCTAAGTGGTTAAAGGAGGAGTGCTGCAGAACCAGCCCATTCCTTCCTCTCTAGTTGGCTTCCAATCATGATGCTGGTCTGAGCATTATCATCTCCACATTCCATTAGGTATCTTCTTTACTCAATAGCATTTCTTTGGCCATAGTACAGTCATTTATTTAAATAGCCATTGTGATAATACTGGTTTTGTTCTTGATTCAAACCCCCAGCAATGACATAAGCAGCAGCACCATGACCAGGGGACTTAAGCCTCTTCCACTATCCCCAGGCCAAGTTCAATTTTAATGCCATCTAATTTGGCCTGAAAAGTAATTACACATATCAGCACTGATCTGTTCCTCCTCAACTCAAGGCAATGCTAAAGAACCAAGTTAAAAACCCCCTTCAAGATAAAAGGCTGTGGAAAGGAATAACTCAGAATACTTGAATGAGAGCTACAAACAATCTCTCCTTTCTCAATCTTTGAGATGGCCCATTGCCCTCATTTGTCTCAGCAATCCCTAGTAGCATATTCCCAATCATATGATCCCCTCATGCTTTGGCTGCTTCCCAATGCCTATTGATCATGCACTTTAAAAATAATCTTCTCTCCTGAGGAGTGATGGGAGGATAATGAAAGAAGAGAAGGGGCAGTCTGTCAAAGTGTTGGAGGCAGCAATCAAAACAGCATTCAAGTACATGTATTTAAGAGAGGAGCATGCAGCAGGAGCAGATGAACTCCTAGGCAACCCAGATCCTTATTTCATGCAAATAGACTCAGTAATTAAAAACAGTAAAAGGAAACAACAGAGAATGTCCCACTTCAGAGCCATTGGAGTTGTTTAGGAAAGTGGATATTGTTCTGGGCTTTCTTTTTTAATCTCTAGTGCTGACAGTGTTTTAGCGGTTTATCAGAATCACAGGATGGCCAAGTGGCCAGAAGAGTTCAATGGTTTCGCCTGTTCATTTGACCCACATTTTGCTCTTAAAGCAATATCTGCTACACCAGTTATTACTTTGGAAACTGAGAATGCAATCGACACATATTGTGTACTTACAAAGGTATACAGAGCAAATAGTCTGGAATATGAGTTTATAGATTATAAAAAAAAACACTGTCTTTAATGGGTCTTGCCATTTGATGGAAAAGAATAAAAAAAAAAAAAAGAATGCAAGTTCTAACCATGAGGTTCAAGATTAGGTATGAATACTTTAGCCAGCTTACTTAGGCTATAGCTGCAATGTATTAGCTATGTTTAGTAGGCTTTTTTGTGTATTTCCTCTCTCTTTCCTCTCAGGATTCCTTTTTGTATGTGATAAAATCAGCCACTCTCAGACAAATGGGGTGACTTTTGACTCAGATCAAACTTCCTTGACAAGAATATTAATCTATGGCATGATACATTCCCAAATCTTAGCTAAAGAACTCATGTCATCCTTGTCAGGTATGATGCAAGATGTGAGAGAAAGAATAATCAAAGGACAATGCTAAGATTATTGGCATAGGCAACTGGATGGATGGAATTGCAAGGAATGAAGATGGGAGACTACAGGGAGAATAGCTTAGGATGGGAGATGTTGAAAATCAGAAGTTTAATTTGATATGATGGATTTCAGATGCCTATTAGAGATTCAAGCACAAAGTTAAATAGGCACTTCAATATTACCCCCTGGAATTCAAAACAAAGGTCTGAGCTAGAAATATATGTCAATTTTGGAATTATTAGCATATAGGTGGTATTTAAAGTCATAAGAACAGGTGAGATAACTGAGGAAGTGAGTGTAAACAAAAGAGAAAAGGCAGACTACCAAATTGAGAGAGCAGGAAAAAGAACCAACCACAGAGACAGAGTGAACAACCAGTTAAATAGAAAGAAAATAAGAAGGCAATTTGATAGGCATCAAAGAGATGTATCATAGGCTGCTAAGTTGAGTACAATGAAGATTGAAAATGGACCATTGGAATTGATGATGTTGAGATCAATGTTAATGTTGGCAGGCATATATTTGATGAAGTTGTATAGACAAAAGATCCGCTCAGAATGAGAAATCGATGATGCTGGTTATAAAATGAACCCTCCCAAATGTTATACAAACAACTCAAGCTAGACTATTAATTTAATTACATAGTTGTTCCTGCTTTTGTTCTTGGCTTATGTTTCTCTGACTGAGACACCAAGCAATTGGCTTGGCACCTGTGGCTTAAGCAGCTAAGGGCCAGCCACATACACCTGAGCTGGTGGGTTTGAATCCAGGCCAGGCCCGCCAAACAACAATGATGGTTGCAACCAAAAAATAACCAGGTGTTGTGGCGGGCACCTATGGTCCCAGCCACTTGGAAGGCTGAGGCAAGAGAATCACTTAAGCCCAGGAGTTGGAGGTTGCTGTGAGCGGTGACGCCAACACACTCTACCCAGGGTGACAGCCTCAAGCTCTGTCTCAAAAAAACAAAACCAAGCAATTTACTAATGTACTTCTTCTTAAATTTGAGTCCACTGTATGCCAATTCAAAAGTATACCCCTTCTAAAGAATGGGGAAGAGAGAAGGAAAGAAAGAGAAAAAAAGAGGAATAGAAGGAGTAAGTAGGGGAAGGAAAGACTATTAGTACAGCAAAGAAAAGGAAGTCAAAGAATAAAAATGGGTGATGAGTATAGTAAGCGATAGAGGAAAAGGATAAAGGCAAAGATTTGCATTTTTGTCTTTGCCAAAAATTATAAATACATATTTTCTATTTTTTATATATGTATAACCGCAGGTTAACAAAAATTAGATTGTCTTCCAGTATCTATACTATCAATAGTTTGCTTTAACAAGGTGAGAGGATCTAGAAAATGTGAATAAAATAAAGGTACTTTTTTTTCCTATTTATATATATATATATATGTATATTATTTTTTTTTATTAAATCATAGCTGTGTACATTAATGCAATCATAGGGTACAATGTGCTGGTTTTATATACACTCTGAAATATTTTCATCACACTGGTTAACATAGCCTTCACGGCACCCTCTTAGTTATTGTGTTAAGACATTTATATTCTACATTTAGTAGATTGTACCCTTGTAAGATGCACCATAGGTGTGGTCTCACCAATTACCCTCCCTCTACCCATCCTCCTCCATCCCCTCCCCTCACTCTCTGCTATCCCATATTCTTGAGCTATAATTTGGGTTATAGCTTTCATAAGAAAGCTATAAATTATTTTCATAGTAGGGCTGAGTACATTGGATACTTTTTCTTCCATTCTTGTGATACTTTGCTAAGAAGAATATGTTCCAGCTCCATCCATGTAAACATGAAAAAGGTAAAGTCTCCATCTTTCTTTAAGGCTGCATAATATTCCATGGTATACATATACCACTATTTATTAATCCATTTGTGGGTCGATGGGCACTTGGGCTTCTCCTATGACTTAGCAATTATGAATTGGGATGCAATAAACATTCTGGTATAAATAAAGGTACTTTTTTTTTTTTTTTTTTTTTTAAAGATAGTGTATTCCAAAGAAGAATGTGTCATATTCTATAAGGAAGGAGAATTATGAGCCCTTAACAAAAACACAAAATCACTCCTTTTGGGGTTGGGGGGAGAGAAAAGAGGGAAAACAGACCAGTGAAACTATAAAAAATAAGTTATGGTTTAGAAATAAAAGTCTCCTTAAAATTCAGCCTCCTTATAAATAGACCCTATGCAATTATAACCTCTGAAAATTCTATATCTGAAGCCATCCAGTGACCCTCACATTGCTAATTTTTTATTGTAGCAATGTTAACGATGATGGTGATGCAGATTATATGAAAAAATTATGTATGTATATACATTTATGTGTGTGTGTTTATGAATAGATGCTATAGCCAAGAACCACATTTAGATTTTCTGCTTTTCTAAAACCCAAAGAATAAATCATTCCAAATATCAAAAGAATGAAAAAGTTAGCTATGAATGCCAGACTGAGGTACCAAACCGTATTCAGGTAATCACCTTCATGTAGAGAATGGCGCCCCTCTCTGCTTTCATTTACTTCTGATGAACACTATTGGTGGGTGCAAAGTAGGGGACAGATTCAATTCAATTCTACAAAATTGAATTAAAATGATGAGATGCAATTCTTCTTACTCCAGAATAATATCTACTCAAGACATCATATTTGAGTCAGGTTAATTAAGCAGCTATTTTTATTTTGGGTACTTTTAAGTAAGAAGAAGAGGCTCATAGCCTTTGTAACAATCCCAAGTCCTTCAAATGACAGTAAGAAGCATGATATTTCAGAAGCCACTGAGTGAATAGACGTATTGTAGTTCTTCTATCAATCAAATACTTTAATATGCTGTAAACTATAAGAAATTTTAAAAATTATCAAAAGTAGGAAACACAGAATGAGATTATATTTAAATACCACCAAAGTATCTGGGGAAAAATTTAATTTAACAGACCTGGCCTGATATTCCTTCTGTCTTCGCCAGGATCTTTCTTACTGTCCTTAAAAACCATCTTTGTGAAAACCAGGAGGCACACATATTCTAAAACATTCTAATGGAAACTTGTATAATAAATGCCCCCAAAGTTGGTCATCACATATTCAAACATTATAATACCTTGGAGAAACTAAATAGTTATTTTCAATCTCTGTGGTTTTAAAATTACAAAGGGAAAAATAACGTTAGTTTTTGGGAAGACTCACCCACCCAAAAGAAAGGGGACAGGCAAAAATTACAACTGTTACAATAGCTGTCATCTTCCAATGTTTTTTCTTCTAGATTATACTCATTTTTGAGGCTTTAAGACCCCCAAGAAGTAAAGAATAAATAGCTGCTGATACCAGCTTTATTAAAAGCACAAAATAAAATACCAGGGTTGATAAATGGAGCACGATGAAGTTTGTGGAGAAATACATTTTACTGTGAGGTCACAGAGAGGATGGCTAACTCTGAGCGAAACAGAAAGGAAATAAAAAGAAAAAACCACTCAAAATAAAGACCTCCATTCTCTCCTTTTACAATAGAAATAAATTATTTGTTATATGCTTAAGAAGGAAGGAAAGGAGATGCACATCTAATTTTCTTGCACTTTTTCCTCCTGCTTTTATGGTACATGAAATTATAATTAAACACAGACTGAGCAAAGTGGGTAGCTGGTATCTTTCCAAATTCTACCATCCCTAAGCTGAAAGAACAAATATGAAATGCTGAAGCATAGTTCTGCAAATGGCGAATTACATGTTGGAATGGAGTATTTGTGAGAAACTGCAATTAGCTATTTCACAACCCCATTGGTCTGCAGAAAGAACAAAAACAGCTCTTACTCTATGTGGTTTGGAGGGCTGGCTTTTTTTTTCAACTATGCATATTCAATAAATAAATAGCTATTTATAAAGGCATTTAGGGCTCTCTGTGGTTACAAAAAAAGTAAATGGTGAGCCTTGCATTTAGATTATTTAGGGGGGAGGGAACATTGTTTTATTTAACCATGCTGCCATAATATATATTCAGAGTGTATGCACTCACATTGCAATTACCATCATAAAGGGCAACCACTGTAAATAAGTGCAGTGAAATAAAAATACGTTCTCTTATATGAGTTCTTGCGGTTAAAATCTTTTATAGTAATAGGGTACCAAAATAAACAGCTAAAAATACAAATTTCTGTTATAAACTCTCAGCAGCTATGCTTATATCCTTGGATTATTCAGAACAAAAAGGAATCTTCTGTCCTCCCTAGTATTTCTGCAATATTTCAAGTCATTAAGAATGGTCATCATGATATGTGGATAAACAAACAAAATGAAACAAACAGAAAACACTACAGAATTGTGAAATTCTGAAACAAAGGATTGTCTCTAAAACAGAAAGAAGTACAAAAGGCTGGCTGAACTCTATACACATCTTTACCCTTCCTTTGTAGCACTGCTTTTGTTCGCATCAGAGACGCTAATTATTGCTCATTAGCATACATTAGTGAATGTTAACGAGTGTCTTCTAAAGAACAAAAGGGGGGGAGGGTAGAGTCATGCTGCCTGCTTAGCCATGAAGAAAGGGGCTGCAAGGGAAGACAAAGACTGAGAAAAAGAAAATAAGAACAACATACAATTTGGATTTGTAGTTTCCTAAAATTTAGAAGATCTGTTTTCTGATGAAGTAGTAATAGCACCAAGAAGGATGAAGTGATTTACTTTATTTTATTTCTTAACAAAATAAGAAGAAAAGAAAAAGAGAAAGCAAGTCGTTCACTAGAGTGAATCAATTATTTTGCTCTTTAGCTTCTTGGGGAAAATCACACTTTGTAGGATTTGCTAGCGAACTATGGATGAGAGTCAATGTAGTCCTCACTTAAAGAAAATGAATTCTGGATTTTAGGTGTACTTGTCAACCCATCCCAATTTTTTCTCCCATAGAGTCGACTTAACAATATTAAGGAAGACTAAACCTATAAATATTTGTATATGATCTTTAATATAAACAGTTTACATAGAATGAGATATGTATATAAATTAATATGCCATAATTTGGTTAATATTTAAGTAATTGAGATTAGTAACTCACAATGTTAGAAAGACTCCAGTCAGAAGCACTTCAGTCATCTCTATCTCACATTAGTACCAGATGATTTATTGATCATAATAATGTGTATCAGAAATAAATTTTTAAAATTATATGTTACTAAGGTATCTGGATTGGTTATATTGTTTCTGTCCCCTGTCTTTACATGCACAGGGTCAGAGAATATACTAGCCTCGATAATCATTTTTTAGAATGGTAAGAGATAGAATTGGGTTACTGACCCACCCAGGAAAGATTCCTATCCCAGAAAGCATGTCCCTCCCAGGAAATAGTGAATGGAGCAATCCATGCCCCCCTAACTGTGTCCCACCTACTTGCCCAGGTAAAACTATGGACAGACCATGGCTGCTCTAACTCTTTAAATCCCTGTTCACCATAGCCCATGTGTGGATTCTCCCTAGTCAGGAATCTCACCCCACCTGCCCTCCAGGTGGAATAAAAGCCACTTTAATTGAATGAATTGGATCTCCATTTTCCTTTCATCTTGTGTCTCGGAATGATTTTATTCTTGGGTCCAGAACCTTTCAGTAAGCATTCTAGATCTAGGAGTTGCAAATGGTTGTTTTGCCACTTAATGGAAAATCTCTATGAAGTAGTATAAATTATTCTCATTTTCCAAACGAGCTAGAGACCTAGAGTGGGTGAGTAAATAGCCTCAGTTCACAGATAGTAAACTAAAGACCTAAGGTTTTCCTCAAAGTCATCCCAGATGTCATCACCAAGGCCTATTGATTTTACTTCCTTAATTGTTTCCTTTTCTTGGTCACTACTGTCAACACCACAGAAAAGATACCATCTCCTTTTTTCCAGAATACAGAATTAGCCTGTCTTTCTCCAGGCAATTCATTTTCCATGATGTATCCCATTACATATACAAATAAATGCAATTTTACGTTTACTTGTTAGATTGTGGGGGGGTTGATTTGTTTGCTCAGTATATATACCGCACACTTTCAAGACAGCATCTTAGTTGCCTCATCATAACACTGAACAGGGGAAATGTCACCATCTCTCTTTTTTGGTGATGCCTTTACAGAAGATTTAGAAATGTAATAAAATAGAAAATAGAATAGAATGTTGATATTCTCAAAGAAATAATAAGGTTTTTCAAGAATCACGAAAATAATCGTCCAATGTAGAATGTCATAAGACAGTAATTTTTTTTCCTAGAATAATATTCCTAAAGATAAAATGTTTTTTGTCCCCTTAAAATTCTTATGTTGCAACATAACCCCACTGTGATGGTATTAGGAAGTGAGGTTCTGGGTGGTAATTAAGTCATAAATGGATTAGTGCCCTTATAAAAGAGACATTAGAAACCTCCCTCGCTCCTTTCACCGTGAGGAGGCACAACAAAAATCTGGCTGTTTATGAACCAGAAAGTAGCCTCTCAGCAGACACCAAATCTGCCAGGGCCTGGATCTTAGACTTCACGGATTCCAGAACTATAAAAAATGAATTTCTCTAGTTTGTAAACAACCCAGTCTATGGTATTTTGTCATGGCAGCCAAACTGACTAAGACAATTTTGCACTGTGTACAAACAACAGATGCTTTGGTTTAAGCAAAGCCAGAAGGGCAATGGGGAATAGAAGGAGGTAGATGGGCTGGTGAGAGAGAGGAGAGAGAGAGTGTGAATGAGAGACAGTGAGGCTTACAGACCTGGGGAAATCTTCTAGAGTCAGGAAATAAAGGTCTAACAAAGAAGGTCTTGAGGAGAAAGAGAAAGTCATTAATTATATTTAACATCTTATGCTGAACATGATGAAATCTGAAACACAAGGGAAAAAAAACTAACCCATTTGCCTCAACTAAAAGATCACTATAAATATAAGACAAAAAAACTGGTGTCATGAAAATGTGAGCCTTTTGGGTAAAATATATTGGGAGCTTAAAATAAAATGACACCAATTATAATAAAATATAATGAATTTTAGAGGAAAGGAAAAGTAAGAAACTAAACCCATACAGACTTTTCTTTACTGGGGTGGTAGATGTAAATGTTACATACAAACATACTAGTAAGCTTTTTTTGTTCCAACACACACACGTGTGCCTGGCATAGAAACTAATGGTCATTTTATCAGAATAAAAAAAAGAATTTATGTGTGTGATTCCCTTCCTGGCATCTTTTTAGCCACATTTTAAATGAAGATTATAATCAAGAATTTCTAAATATCTTACTTTCTGAAGAATAGGAGAGTGAAAAGTGGTCAAACCATGTACTTCACTAGAGTTATCTATTTCCTGGGAGAAACTGATAACTCTAAGAAAGACATAATAGATACAGTCTATACAAATATATCTGAGAAAATATATTTACATAAACTATATTATATATAAACATATATAGCTTTTCTTTTAAAGCTAAAATTAAGACCTTCTTTGTGCCAAGTACTTTCTAACTACTCTCATTTTATTTTATGCTTATAATATAGGACACCCTCTGTAATTTGACCACCCAAGGACCTGTAATGAACTGGACACCATATATGGAGGTGGTCAACATAAGCAACCAGGTCTACTACTGTGGTGATATATACATATGCTGCATGTCTGGTCTATGAAAATTATGTCAGCATAAGGAGATGGTCAATGTAGGGAGGTGATCAACCATGGAGATTCTACTATAATACACTAACATAGTTATTGCTAATACTATTTTACTGGTGGGAAATCTGAGGCTCAGACAAATTGACAGCAAGAAAGTAACAGAACCAGAATTCAAACCCATAGGCATGAATATGAACACTAAAATTCATGGTCTTAAAGACTATAATTCATTATTTATGTAAGATGGAGCACTGCCTTCAATGTGGAATTAGACAAGCTAATTCAGAATACACATCAAAGATTTATCTGTGCCTAAAGAGACTCATTACTGAGAGTCAATACCTTCTCTCTCCTTCTATCAAAGTAACTCTGGATACACACAGGTCAAATGACTTAACAAAGATCATAAAACCAATTAGTGGCATAACCATTAAAACTCTGATCTTCTATTTCTACATACAGTGTTGTTTTCACACCATCCTTACTCAATCACATCCATTGCAAAAATTTACTCAAAAGATGCAAAAGTCTCTGTTATAAAATCAACAGTGATGAATGCAAGCCATTTATTTCATAGCAAGTCTGAAAAAGAACACACACCTCAATCCAAATTCAGGTTCCTACCACCAACTTTATTCTCTATGCAGATGAAGGATGGTAAAAATTAAATGCATGGATGTCACACATTTGCCACACTTTATTCATTAGACCAAACCCCATTCATCTCAGCACCTATCATAGGATCTTGTTCAGAACATTAACATAGCAGGTGTTCCAGGAATACTTGTTCAATCAATGATTTAGGCCAAAATGTACACCAAATGGAAATAGTAAAAGTCTACATATCAGTCAATTTCTAGAGCAAATTACACTATGAAAAGAAGCATCCCAACATTTTTTCATCCGTATTGGTTGCAAGCAGAGTAGAAAACAAGGATTAAGTATCAGTAATTGATTGCCTATATCTGACCCAATTTTATTTTGTTTTATTTTATTTTGTTTTGTTTTATTTTATTTTATTTTATTTTATTTTTTGGTAGGTCAATATTTATTATCATTTTTTTTTTATTATAGATAAAAACATGCACCATAGATGTGGCCCAACCCATTACCCTCCCTCCACCCAAACCTCCCCCCTCCCTTCCCCTTCCTTGGTCCTTTCCCCATAGTCTTGTGGTATAGTTGGGTTATAGCCTTCATGTGAAAGCTATAGTTTAGCTTCAT
>CAUYPK010077617.1:0-46751 GCA_963574355.1 Loris lydekkerianus | reverse complement strand
TTAGATTCTTGGTTAATGAGCCAGTGATATTGGACCTCGACCTGATTTAACTGCCTCTAACCTTTTTTTTGGGATACAGGGCCCAAAGGTGAAGGGTAAATAAGGGTAGCAGGGGAAGAAGGTAGGGTGAAAAACAATCTTACAGCTACTCAACCATAAAATAAATAGAATTTATCTTTTCTAGCTTCAGTATGAAACACACACACACATACATACAGTATTTTATTGGTCCACTCCAATCACATGTCTACTCTCTGTACCAATCACAGAAGCCAGAACTATTTATTCTCTTATATTTGGCTCAACCTGAGCTACACATCCCTTATAGCAAGTGGAAAACAGAGTCTTACCATAAGAGGGAAGGCAAATATACAAGATAATCAAAGCTGTTGTCTTTTCTTGTAGATTTTAGATGTGACTAATTGCACTTCCAGCTATGGACTTATAGGAAAATAAACTTCACATGAATCAAATAGAATTATTTATAAGAATCACAGTCTATTACCTCCCTATGATTTGGAAGTTATAATTGCAGTGAAGCATTGTTGTAAAATTTTTGTTTGTTATTTAATATGATCATTTTCCCTTTTGATATGGTAAATGAGGGGAAGAGAACTACTGATGGCTACTCATAGAAATATGTCTTAATTCCAAGGACATAAATAATACCATTTTACTTCTCCAAATGTTTCCTCACTAATGTCTAAATTCCTTTTAATAGGTAAATCCCATGGTCATAGTTTTATATGAAATTGAGACTATCCTGGGGAAATCTAGCTCACTGAGAAATTCAACTAAAGATAGAAAAGATTGAGTCAACTTCTCTTCCAAAATCTTTAGATAAAAGAAAGAGGACAGTCTATATAATGCTCCTGAAATGAAGTGGTGTGAGGTATACAATTAAAGATATGATTAAAGATTTGGTTGGGACTAGAAAAACAATGTCTTATTAATTGGCTGAAAACAGTTCAGTCCATTAATAACCAAGGATGCCCTGAGGTTTCTAAAACTATTGCTTATTTTCTAGTTAAACCCACAATTATTCTTTGAAGTATGTGGGAGTTAGCAATAATTATCTCCATTTTCTGAAAACAGGAACACAGTATCTGAAAGGTGAGGTAGTTTAAGTGTATAATGAAATCAGTACCACTTAAGAACAAATCCAGAAGGTGAAGAGTCGAGAGTGCCTTTTTTTTTTTTAATTTTTCCTTTTTTGCAGTTAGAGATGCTAATAGACAAGTCAACTGGAAGATGGTAGACAGAATGTTGGAACTAAAAAACTTAGATTTAAGTGCAGTTTTCCAATTCACAAAGACAAGAACTTTGGTCACTTAAACTGTACTTTTATCATCTATGAACTAGAAATAACAATAATCACTTTACAGGGAGTGAATCACTTTATGAGGAGGAGGGGTGGTGGGGAACTCATGGTCCCACCTTTTATTCCAATTCTTCCTGCAATGAGAATGCTCATGTTTGACCAGGACCAAGAAGTTATCTTAGGTCTCAATCTTACCAAGTGGCATCTCCCAAAGATTCACAAGATTTAATGCCCACAAACATTACAGCTTCTAATGAAGGTCTGAGCACTCTAAATTATGGTGCCTGCTTATCACGATAGGAAGATGTGTACACCAAGTATCTTTCTCTTGCTATATCATAACCTTGGGGAGAGTTGAAGGAATAATCTGGGTAAGTTCTAAGTCAATTGTCTTGATCCTTCTATTTTACAGAAAAAGAGACCTAGAAAGGGTGCATGAAATACACCACTTAATAATAAATTAATCAGAAGGTTAAGATCCAATCTGACATTTCTTTAAGATTATAGCCCCATCATGGATAACTTTATATTTTTAAATACAATCTTCCTCCAGGTGTTGGCAAGGAAAATAGAGTTGAAGCTCTCTTGGCAACCCAGAAAATAAAACCTTGGGTTAGGCTCCCCAAGCCAAATATATTTTTCTTGGAAAATGCTAAACTGGTGAGAAGTCTAAAATCAATACTAACAGCTCCATACTCTGCAGTATAAAAAATAGCACAGAAAATATCTGGAATTGTGTCAAGATGCCAATAAAAAGTCTGGCACAAAATCCAAAGAATGTAAGTCACATGCACAGACTCCGCCACATGTTCAGCACAGCTCTTTAGAATTCTACTGTGGTTCAAAGTCATAACTTTGAGTATAATGCTTGTTTGTGTTGATTTCTCTCTCAGATAAATATCTTTCCTTTGGGTTCTTTGCATGAATTGGAAAACATCAAGAATCAGATAATCCTTGATCCCCAAACTAACACCAATTTAAAGTCCTAAATAGAAACAACATGCACAAAACCCTTGGTAAGATGTAAAGCACAACCTATAACTTTACCTATAAATACAGGCTTTCCCTTTAACCTTCTCAGTTCCCTGATAAGGAAGAAGTGAAACATTTTCATTTCCCTTAACATTTTTACACTGAACCCACTACAGTCTCAGTATTCAGGGACTTTGTAGATGCATCATTCCACGTGCCTCTGTCATCCCGTAGCTGCCATCCCTTTGTGTGCCTCTGTCTTCACATCATTGTTTTATAAAGACACCAGTCATATTGGATTAAAGCCCACTCCTCTTAACTTGATCCTGTCTACAAAGACTATATATCGAAGTAGGAGGACATTCAGAGGTACTAGCATCAGGGGCCCATATCTTTTGTGGGGGATACAATTCAATCTGCAATAGGGCCATAAGATAAAAATATTGTCTGATATGTCTATACAAAGTCCTTTTACAAATCAAGAGAGCTTTTAGTAGCCCAGGGGGAGATTTGAGAACAATTAATTATTTTTGTACTTTCCCACTACCCCCAAGAGTGATATGGAAATGGTAAGAGAGAGGACTGGAAGAAGTGAGAACTCTTTATCAGAATAAAGCACATGTGGCTATGGCTGCCTTTCATGTATCCAGGGACCATCTGAGAACATGGATTTTTTCAGGAAATAAAAGCATAGAGATATGAAGGCTTATGACCAGATGGGATACTGTAAATTTAAGAGAATGTCAGGATGGATAGATAGCTGACAAATGTTACCTCTGTAGTCTACTTCTATTGATGCCTTGATGTTACCTGAAGTCCTGTAGAAAGTAGTTCTTACATGTATCATGGAGATATGTTAGAAGAGGGGAAAAGGATTGACTGAAAAGCTATGAATTGAATGAATAAGTTTACCCCAGATTGACTAAGATTAAATATTGTCCCATTAGATTAAATAAGAAGCCCAAGAATAAATTATCTTCACATTGAAGAAACAAGGAAAGTGACATTTCTTGTCAACTTTAATTTGTGATCTGAGATTTACATGTGTTAATATAAATGTAATGAGAGGTAGAAAAGTTCTCTGGTACCCACTAGGCAAAGCTACATCAATATAAAAACTATCTTACATAGGACATGCTGCCAATGTGAAAATAAAGAACATGTTAGACTGAAACACTGAAACATGGAGAGCTATAATTTCACAGGAATCCTGTAGGCTCTAAAGTGTGTATCACAGAGGTAAAGACTATAATCAAACCTGGTTGCTTTTATTCTGGCAGCACCTATCATTTTTGTTTTGACAAAGGAAAATGGTTTCAGTTCATCGATCAGGATAGTTTCCAAAGGGTGATTCACTGTACACATTCAGCATATAGTCCATAAAACTGTGAACACTATATAAATGATAAAAGAAAAGATGGCATGTTTGTGAGTTGAATTTGCTTGAAACTTTATGTAGATAGAACCATAATAATTTTAGTGATACAGAGTTAGATAATAAGAGTGACAGTTTTCCCTATAATAAATTTATATTTGAGATTTAGCTCTTATCAGCTAATTGATCCTCAAGTAACTTAATATTCATAAACCTTGTTTTTCTAAGGTATCAAGTGACCATGATAATAGTACTAACTTCACTTGGTCAAGACATTTAAATGGGATAACACATGTACAGCACTCAGCACATACAAAAAAATGAGTTTTTTCTTTATTCATTTTTTTTACTCCTCCCTTCTCCCCACTCCCTCATTCCCCTGCCCTCTACCCCCCTTGTATTAGCTCATCAACTGCCTTCACATTAGAATGGAATACATTACATTCTTTCTTCTCCGTTCTTATGAAGCTTTACTAAGAATGATGTGTTCCACCTCCATCCAGGTTATTACAAAAGATATAAAGTCTCCATAGTATTCCATGGTATACATATACCACAGCTTGTTAGTTCATTCCTGAACTTTGTCTTTTCAATACTACTATAAACAATGTAGCTTTTAAAATTTAACTTTAACTCTTTATTACTGTTATATAGAAATATATTTGGTGTCTAAATGTAGATTTGTAGCCAGAAATTTGTAAAATTCTTATTAATTCTAATCATTTAGTTGTAGATTCAATCATATTGTGTGTATACACACACACACACACACACACAATCATATAATATAAAAATAATGAAATTTTGTTTCATCCTTCCCTGTACTTTATACATTTGAATTCTTTTTTTCCTCCTTCTGTGATGGATAGGATTCCCATTACAATATTAATAAAGTGGTGATAGCAGGCACTCGGTCCCTTTTCACCATAAAATATAGCATCTCATCACATATTTGGAAAGAATACTGAGTTTTTAATTGGGAGGCGTAGACTAGAAAAGCTATAGGTCAGTGGTTCTCGACCTATGGGTCAAGACCCACAGGAACTGTATTAAAGGGCCACGGCATTAGGAAGGTTGAGAACCACTGCTGTAGGTGCTTTGGAGAAAAGAGGGCTTCTTTGGTTAAGGAAGCCTTTTGATTAAAATCTTGAAATCCAAGCTGAATAGACTGCCCAAACAAGAGAGACACAGGCAGGAGTGAGCTAGGTATATAGTGGCTGAATAGGAAGGCTAAGTGATTATAGTTCATTTTGATGAAAGAAAAATCCTATCAGCTCAACTTTCAAAATACACCTGGAATCGAACCACTTCTTAACTACCTGAATCCCAGCACCCTAGTTAAACCACCATGTTTCCATTCTAGATCATTGGAAAAGCCTCCTAACTGGTCTCGACTTTAGCCCTTCCCCTCTGCAGTCTGTTCTCCATGCACAGAGTGAAACATTAACAGTGTGAGGGAGATGGTGACACCTCTTTATTCCCACCTCTCTAACGGTTTTCTGTCTCACATGGAGGACAGCCAGAGTCCCTGCAGTATTTGAGGTCAGATCATTCATTGTTATGGGGGTTGTCCTGTGTGTTGCAGGATGTGTAGCAGCATCCCAAGCCTCCCTCTACTAGTTACAGTGACAACCCCACCCTTGGTTGTGACAACCAAAAATGTCTCCAGACATTGCCAAATGTCCCTTGGGAGGAGAAACTGCCCTCAGTTGAGAACCACTGCCCCTCGTGATATAATCTGGGCCATGTTTGTTCAACAGCTCTGACCCCAGCTCTGCCACGTTGGGTCTTTACTATTTTAAGCACATGAAATGTGCCCCCCCCTACTCCAGGGCCTTTGCAGCCATTCCTCTCCTTGCCTGGCACGCTCTTCCCCCAGACAGCTACGTGGCTCACTCCATCATTTCTTTCAGGTCTCTGCTCAAATGTCCCTTCCTGGAGAGTCATTCACTGACTACCCCAAATAGTAGCTACCTCCTGGACCACCCCAGCCGTCCCATCCCCTTGGCTTTCCTTTAATTTTCTCCAAAGCATTTAATCCCCCTGGTATTTATTTTCTGTCTCCCCCAATTAGAATATAAATGCCATCAGGAAGGGACTTTGTCTGTTTGTACACTGCTGTGTCCCTAGTCTCAAGAACAGTGTCTGGGACATGGTTGGTTCTCAATACTTTAGTGTTAAACGAATGAACAGGGATGTTGGATAGGTGGGGCCAATTGGAGGGCAGTGACTATCAAATTTCATGAATCCTTTCTTAAAGGTCAACTATTAAGGTCTCGAGGGATATTAAACCAGTAGAAGTGGAAATGATGAATTAGAGGAGAAATGACACTAGAAAGAGGGAAAACCTGTAAGAAGGCTTTTTGCATTTACTTAGCCACAGTATGATGAGGGCTGAGACTAAGATGGTCTCAATCAGGGTGCAGAAGATCACTCAGGGGTGTCCAGCCCGTGGGCCTCATGCAGATTATGTGAGGACTTTTTTGCTTATCTGTGGTGGCAGATATCACAAAAATTATGCATAGAATTTTTTTTTTTTTTTTGCTCGTCAGCTTTTGTTAGTGTTTGTGTTTTTAATGTGTGGCCCAAAACGACTTTTCTTCTTCCAATGTGATGCAGAGAAGCCAAAAGGGTGGACACCCCTGAGAGAAGCTAGACTCTGCAGGTAGCCACCAGATGCACAAAGAGCCTTCATTCAAACAGATACACACCCTACGTCCTGCAGATGGGCCTCAACTCCAGTGACTTTGCACTCACATTGCCACATCAGCCTCTGCACGTGTTCTTACATTTTGCAGTTTTGTCCTGTCCTACACTGTCATTAGAACAGTCTTCCTCAAAGGAAGTGACACTATCAGTCACTTATTTTCATGAACAAATTTGTGATGGCTCTGTGTTGCACTTTAAATCTAGAACTAGGGTTAGCCTCTGAGATTCTTTACCAGTTTTTTCATAACACTCCCCTCTTTCTTTCAATTCCCGTCCCCTCACTATACTAAGGGAATAATGTAGTTTAGCAAAACCGCTTTTAAAATTTACATTCACCATCCACCCAAATGAAATGGATGTAACTTTTATACTACGATAGCATTATATTTGGACGGAAGTCTTTCAGCCTTCAGGCCTTCCAAAGAGTGCTATATGTCCCCTTGATATATCTTTTTTTTACTCTCACCTAGGGCGGTCAGCTGAAGCACATTTTTATGTATACAGTTTTTACTATTCTTTTTAATTAATTCAGAATGTCCATTCTGTATGCATGTGTATAAACAGATATGCGTGTGTGTGTGCCGTCGTGATTAAGATCATGAGATCTGGAACCAGACGACCCATCTCAGAACCCTGCTTTCCCACCTCCCGCGCACTTTACACAAGTTTCTTCACCTCTGTGAGCCTCATGTTCCTCATTTATAAAATGGGCAAAGTGGCCAGGCCCACACCACTGAATTGGTATGATATGAAATGAGATAATGCCACAATTTTTATTCTCACTATTGCTGGTGTTATTATTCCTGCTATTCCACTACTGATGAATGCTTGAGTTGTTTCCAGGGTTTTGTTATGACAAACAATGCTATGGTGAACATCCTTGTGTATATATCTTAAAATGCTTTGAGAATATATCCTGGAATGTAAATCCCTACAAAAAGAATTGTGTGACCAAAGGGGATGTGCTTAAAGATATTACCTATTTCCATAGTTTCTTCTAAAAAGGATATTCTAGATTACATTCCCACCAGAAGTGAGAAGTATACATGTATTTCCCACCTTACATCGGCCCTGGGCATTATCAAATTCCTAAATGTTTGCCAATTTTATAGTTTATTTTGACTTGCATCTCTTTTAATATGAGTGAGGTTAAACATCTTTTTATAGGTTTATCACTTATGATTTTTTATACTGATGATAATAAATTTCTTGCTCATATCTTTTGCCTATTTTTCTACTAAGGTATATATTTTTTCATACTGATTCTTCAGAGTCCCCAGTGCCTTATATTTAATAAATAAAAATATATTGACTCATCAATTTTCAGAAATACATTTACTGTGGGAATTAGACGTAATTATGAATTAGTTACATTCACTCGATATTATTTTGGAAATATTTAAAGCCTCCTCCCCTGCCACATATCCTGAGCACTCCCGCCTAAAGTTTCTTAAGGTCAGGGACTATGACTTCTGTTCCTTCATTCCCTCCTGGCTCCTGTTCCTCTAGCTTCCTCAATAAATTCAATGACTAATGGAAGGGTCTTGTTAAAGAAATTTCAGGAGAGTGGATTGAATCATAGTCCTTAGACATAAGCCACCTACTGGGTGATGTGAAGGACTAGAAAACAAGAAAAGTTGTCTAGTAGCTAAGTGGGCTCTTTACATATGGCCAAAGGCAAGCATGCTTAAGTCTATTACAGCAAATAAAAAGATTGACCTGTTTGTATGACATCTGCCAGGAAAGCTTCAAGCCAATAATGCTGAGCTTTTTGGTAGCCAATCTTCTGTAATTGTGTGACTCCTTGGAACTTTTTCTAAATGGGGACAGTAACGATAATAATGAGACTGTAGCATGGCCCTGTGAGTTCAGTGCCCAAAGTAATGATAATTACAACACATTTGTAAGGTATCTGCTTGTGCGAGTGCTGTTCTGTAAGTTTTACATGCATCTCCTTAATTCCTTGTGGTGTCCCGGCAAAGCTTGTTATTTCTACTTTGTAGACAAGGAATTAACAACTCCGTGTTGCGCTGCACCTTATCCTGGTCACATGGGAAGTGTAGAATAGAGGCGGATCCTACCCAGGCCTGGATACACCAGAGCTACCTGCTGCCTTGTTCCACCATTCACCTAATGTGTCAACGATAGGATGTTTTACATTTTGCCTTCTATTTTCATTGTGCTTACAATACTGCAAAAAATTCCTAAAGGCAGAAGCCATGTCTTTTTCACTTACCCTTCAAGAAGCTCTCAGTGAGGCTGTGGAGGTAAACTGGACTTGTCCCCGGAACACTGCATGGTCAGACACTGGGGCAGAGCTGACTATAGCCAACTGTGCTCTCGGCTTGGAGGTGATCCTAGGAATCTGGTGCCTCCCATCTGTGTGTGCTGTCTAGCTCTGAAAGATACCAAATAGTCCCTGGATCCATTGAAATGTGGATTTAGGAAATCAAAAATGCCTCCATCCGGTGGTGCAGCAGGGGTCTGGGCACCATGGGCCAATGTGGGCAGACCTGCATCACCAGCTTCTGAGTGATCAGCTGTTCGGATAGGGAGTGAGCATCCTTTCCCTAGGGTTTTCATCTTTCTCTTATGTTTCATGCTAACAATATTGTGGTGTTTAAACCCAGGTACTTTTAAAAAATATGGACAATTTGGAAAATAAAGGAAAGGACAAATGAGAAAATAAATATCAGCAGGAACCCCGTCAGCCAAAGCAGCTATTATTAACATTTTGGTATATAGCCTCCCGGCTAAGCTATGCATTAAGTACCGAGTACTTAGCAAAATGGGATTATAAGATGCATATTATGTTTGTAACAAGCTTAGTGCCCTTTGCTTTTACTGCTTATTCCAAATCTAGTGAAAGCCCATTAGGGGAAAGTCCTCTCCTTCCTCTCACTGTGATTTAGTGGGGTAGAGGTAGGATTTAAATCAGAATTATACTTACTTAATAGCATTAAAAATTTTGCAAAGCTCTTCACATCCTAATGTGGAAGCTCCTAGTACCAAGGCAGGATGAGTCTATATCTGCACTCTAGCCTCAGAACATGTCCACACTGCTGCCAAGTTTCAGGTGTAAGGAGGAGAGGGGCAGAGAGCAGTGCTGTCATAGCAGAGCTGGATGATCTAACAGCAGGGCCAGATGGGGTCTTGGGTTTTTTTGCAATCTGTTGGAGGCATTCTTATTATTATGAGCTAATTAATTTTTGAATAAGTTGTAAATGCACAGAGAACAAAATCTAAAAAATACAAAAGGGCATAAAGTGAAAAAGCCTGCCTCCCTCCCACCCTGTCTCCCAGCCACTGAGTTGCTCTCTCTGGGGGCATCACCATCAGCAATTTCTTGTGTCTCCTTATTTGAAGCATTCTGAGTTTAAAGGGCAGGCATTCACAGAGGTCACCAGGGGTGTTTTCCTCTATCACATCAGTGTCCTCTGCTGAGGTCATCTAAGTAACCAGGCCTCATAACCGCCAACAGTATTCCAAAGGAACAGAATCTCCTCCTTTCAAATCCCGTGGTGGATGTATCCCAAGGCAGGGTCAAAACCAACACCACTGTCACCACGACACGGAAGGGTAGTGGAGCTGCCAGGCTGCTGGAGTGACAGCCTCAGGAGGGCCACGGCTGCATTTGGGCAGTCTGAGCCAGGGGACTGAAGCCTCATCTGGGCTCTGCCATGGACAGACTGTAAGCAGGTTACCTAATCTTTCTGAGCCTTGGTTGGTTTTTGACTAAGTCATCTCCAAAATCCCTTCCTTTTCTAACAGGATAAGATGTTAATTAAGAAGATGGCTCGAAACAGTGCTTGTTAAGCACCAATGTGTGCATGAGTCACCCAGGGGACCTTGCTACAATTACAGATTCAGATTCAGCAGGTCTGGGGTGGGCTCCTTGAGTCTGGCATTTGCAACACACTCCCAAGGACTCAAGATGTGACCCTCGCCTGCTGGCCTAACCTGTTGCAGGCACTAAGCAGCCTGGTCATGTGGAGTAGTGAAGACTCTTCCTCTGCAGAACCCTGGCCTTCGACTTCCTCGTTCTCATTTGGCATCTCTGGAGCCTGGTGGTGCTGCTAGAAGCCAGCATTCAGTGAGCTCTGCTGTATTCCAGGCCCTGTGCTAAATGCACCCTGTGCTAAATTCTCCCTCACAGCTACCCAGTGAAGTAGGTAATTATTCCCATTTTACAGATGAGGAAACTAAGGCCTAGAGAGGTGAATGCTCAATACACAGCTGGTAGAGGCAGAACAGGCTTTTCCACAGACCTTCTGAGTCTGAATGCCTTATCTTAATACTAAACCAAAGGGCAGAATGATATTCTCTGTTCCAGCCTTGAAAGCTGATAGGAAGGAATTGCTACATCACAGGGCCTGCTCTTGTGTCTACTTGGGAGGAAGACACTGCTGTCTGTCAACTCAGTGTATCTCTTCCAAGTAAACGCAGCTCTGCTTGCAAATCTTCTGCCTCACATTCTCTTGATAACTTGGAAGAGGCTCTGACTGCAGCTACATCAGTTATGGGGTAGAAAGGCTCCTCCTATGAGCCTTCCCTCTCCCTCAATGGTAGGGTTCCCTGGCTGTGAACAGCACTTAGATTGTGTCAGAGGAAGGCCATGGGCCTTAATAGGCCACATCCATTTCCATTTACCTTCTGAAAGAAGATTAAGGAGAAAATTCAATTTTGCCTAATGCCTCCCCCAAATGGCTAATTTATATGCTAATTAGCAAGATAGGGATCGATGAAACTGGTAATCAATATGATATCCAAGGCACCAGTAATGAAATTCATTTTGAGATGCACTGGCAGTGGAAATGAAGCAATTATGCAGAATAAATGGGGCCGCTCAGGGAATAAGGCCCCAGATTGCACTTGACTGCATTATTTCCCCTTTACCCCTCCCCACACCCTTCCCCACTCCACTGAAACCCACTGTCCATTCAGATCCTTCGAGGCACCACACACCAGTGGGTTGCCTCTCCACGTACCTGATCCTGCATTAGCCCTGTGGACTCGTGGTCTGCCATGGGGAAATGGGGCTAGAGACAAAAGCCAGAGTCTGGGAAGACCAGACTGCAGCCCCTGGAGGAGAGGCAGGGGTGAAGCAGGAGCTCTCAGGCGCTGTGCTGAGTGGAGAATAAGTACCCTACCCTCACACCTGCCGAGGCTGCCTTAGGATTTTTTAATTCAAAATCATAGTATAGTTACCATATTGCCCAGATTTTCCAGAACTGTCCTGATTCCAAATACTTTGTCCCATGAAGCCATGTCAGATGATATGTCTGTGTCCTATCTAAGTCCAGTATGAAGTAGGCCATAGTGTCTCTGTAATTTTTAACATAATTCTAGGAAATCTTATTTCAATGTGGACACTTATTCCAGAGTTTCCTTTTTTCTTTTCTTTTGAGAGGGATGTAATTACAGTTATCTCTGGACATTTAGGGGCACAGTATTATTCCCTTTGCACTTTTCAACTAAGATAATTAGAATGTATCTCTTATCCCAACATGTGCTCACTCGAGTCACCTAGAGAGTTTCCCCCCAAAATATTCTTATAAAAATGTATAAACAAATCAAAACGTTGAAAGAATTAAACAGTGAACATTCTATGCACCCTATCTAGATTTCTACAATTAGCATTTCATCCTACTCGCCTTTTCACATGTCTGTCCAATTGTCAATGCCTCTACCCATTCATCAGCTCTTCTTTTTTTAAATGTATTTCAAAATAAGTCATAGGTATTATTACTCTTCACCTCCAAACACTTCAGCCTGCATAGCATAAACGAGGCCCAGGCCCAGTGATTATAATGCGCAGGCGGAGGTGAGAGTCACTGAGATTTAACATTTAACCCCAGATAAAAGACTTTGGGTGCCTATGATCTGCACAAAAAGTTGATTTTGACTTTGAAAAGGGGCTTTCTGTCGTTCTCCTTTTCCCTTTACTTTTTTTGCTTTCCCACTATCCAGAGGTAGAAGGGCTTTAGATTATGTGGACATCACGCTTTAGAGTGAAAAGACCTGCTTTTTACCCGAGCTTTGCCACTTTGTCACTGTATAACTTTGAGCAAATTACTCTTCAGTTTCCTCTTCCTGTGAAATAGGGTTTCTACTATGTATTCCAAGGTTATGAGGATAAAAGTGCCTGACTCAAAGAATTGTCTAAACTTTACTACAGGACCAGGGTGGGAATAGAGTGACCAACCCATCCACCCCCACCCCCACCCCCGAACACCACCTCAAATGGGTGGGATTCCTTTTCTGAACAAAGGCGGAGTGACAGTTCTTTTCTTCGGTTCCATAATATCGCTCTGGATGAGAAGCCTGTGAATGTCAGAGGTTGGAGTGCTGGCACCACCTTCCTGTAAGGACTGGAGTATAATTACCTCTAATTTCTTGTAAATATGTAAAAGGTGCAGGTGGAAATGAAAGTAACTGATGGTGACTTGGGCTTATATATCTATTTCTGTCCCCATGTAACCAGTGACATACCTTGGTGAAACTGCTGGTTAGAGTTGGTATTAAGAGAACACTTGGGCCAGAGCGCAGTGGCTCACACCTGTAATCCTAGCAGTGTGGGAGGCTGAGGTACATGGATTGCTTGAGCTCAGAGACCAGCCTGAACAAGAGCAAACCCGCATCTCTACTAAAAATAGAAAAACTAGCCAGGTGTTGTAGCAGGTGCCTGTAGTCCTAGCTACTTGGGAGGCGGAGGCATGAGGATTGCTTGAGCCCAAGAGTTTGAGTTGCTGTGAGCTATGGTGATGCCACACCACACTACAGTACTCTGTGAGCTATGATGATGCCATGGTACTCTCCAAGGGTGACAGAGTGAGACTTTGTCTCAAAAAAAAAAAAAGAAGAAGAAGAAGAAGAAAAAGACTTAAGAGCTATCCAGCATCTAGGTCCGAAGTTATTCTTGCCTTCGCTGGCCCTGGATTACTGAGCACTGAGTCAACAACAAAACTACAGCAGTCTGACCCCCACCATGGTGAAGCCCGGCTCCTCTCCCTAAGGAGACAGTCCTGGGGACTGTCTTCTGAGTCTACTTTCTGTGGTACTCAGACTGAACTAGTCCCTGAGCCTCACAGAACGTTAGTGTGTGTGCTCCTGACAAGATTTTACATCAAATGTTCAGTACTTGTTGGAAGAAAAAACATCTCTTTTAAGAGGTCTTCTGAGTGATGTGGCTTTTCTCATTGCTTAGCCATGTAGGTAAGGACTTGCCAGTTAGCACCGGGAAGAATGCAATTGCAAATCATGGTTTTCATCTGTGAGATAGGCCAGTGTGGGAAGAGAGGAGGCCATAAATCAGAGTAGAAGTGCCAGGCTTTGGCTCCTTTCTGCACATGAGGCCTGTAGAGGGCTTTCCTTCCTGCCCTCCACAGGCAGCTACTGAGTATGCCCTTTCTGGGAAGGCGGGGTTTTCAGGGTATCAGAGGTTGCCCTGGGCACCAGTCATTAGTACAAAGATCCAGGGGAAAGGATGCCTACTAATGAGCTTCTTTTCAAGTTTTTGGCCTCCTTGAGATCTGTCTGTGGAACCTCAGTGCTTTTATTTTCTATTTTATTTATTTATTTTTGAGACAGAGTCTCACTATGTCACCTTGAGTAGAGTGCCACGATATCACAGCTCACAGCAACCTCAAACTCTTGGGCTTAAGTAATTCTCTTGCCTTAGCCTCCCAAGTAGCTGGGACTACAGACGCCCGCCACAACACCCTGCTATTTTTTGTTGCAGTTGTCGTTGTTTAGCTGGCCTGGGCCGGGTTCGAACCTGCCAGCCTTGGTGTATGTGGCTGACTCCATAACCACTGTGTTACGAGCACCAAGCCACCTCAGTGCTTTTATAAGGGGGTACAGGACAGAGGCAGCCAAAGAAAGAGATCAGATGGCCTGCTCTCTGAAGCATGTGCCTGGCTTCAATAGTCCCCTTTTGGGTTGGTTTTATTCTGTAATGTGTCCCCTGAGAAGACAGACTAAGCAGCCTGGGTTACCCTGCAATTTCTCCAAACTATTTGCATGAAATACTGCGGGCAAAAACCCCAGCCCCTGATTGGCTGTTGCTAGGTAACAACATAATCATCAGGAAATTAGGCTGTCCTTTTTTTTTCCCCCAACACAGAGTATGTGTGTGATTGCAGTGTTGTGCAGGAAGAGAGAGGGAGTGGAACAAAGAGAGATAAATGGGATGGTGTTGAAGGCGGGGACACCACAGCCACAAACCTGCATCCCACGGTAGGACCATCTGCTTTGGGTTGGGCTCTTTACTCCGTCAAGCCAGTACTGGTACATTTTCCTTTTTTTATAAGAATGACAAAGCTAAGAGGGTCCTGCAGACAGCAGGAGCAGAAGCTATTGAAGCAACTCTGACATTTGAAGTGATTTTTAGAAGCAGGAGGCAGTGTTTAATATACGGGAATGACTCTGAGTGAGGTGTAGAGATGACTGTAACTGGAGAATGTGCACAGGCAGGTCAGAGTCATTAGGATGGCTGCAGAGCGCCTGCAAGGAACAGAACATGCGAACGTGCGTGTAAATGAGGCGTGGGACAGAGATACAAGCATGCTTTAAAATGTGGAAGGAGCCCCATAAACTGAAGTTTGGAACTGCCTCTCTTATATCTCTGCCCCTGTGGAGGCATGTGGTCCTAGTATTATTCAGCCAGGCAATCCTCAGCCTACCCTGCTGCCTGGTTTCTCAGCCGGTAGATGAAGAGGCAGCAATATGAAGAGAGCATTTGTGTGTGTACTTGTGTGTGTGTGCATGTATGTGTGTATGCACGTGTGGGCACGCCCAACCCAAGCATCTAGTTCATTTTCAAGATTGTGTCCTAAGGTAACAGCACATAGAGCCCAGGCACAGCCATACCGGGACCCTTCCACTGGGTAATGAAGATCTATGAAGACCCTGACCACTTTCCTGTCCCTTCATCCTAGCCCCAGGTGGCTTTCCTACCTCTAACCCTCCTCTTGAGTCCCCTAGCAATGACCCTGCCCTTACACTAGACTCCCCAGTTGCCATACTGCATACTTCACGGGCTGGCTACCACCCCGGCAAGCTAATTGCCTTTTGCCATTCATTGTCTGCCAGATTAATGACTCCTCCTGTGTCTGGTTGCCCACAGCCTCCTCTGAGATTCCTCTGTGTACTTTCCCTGGCTTGTCTTTCCCCTCTTTCCCTCTCCACAGCTCAGCCTCCCTGAGCTCCACATCTGAGTTTTTAGAAGCCATTTAATTTAAATGTGAAAATAGAAACCCTGCTATTTTTGCCTGATCAAAGGAGACAGTCCCAGGCATAATGCAGAAGAGATAATTTTGCAGAAGTGGTAAAAATATACAAATATATCAGGAGCAAGACAGATGTGTGCCAATAACCAAGACTCGGGAGGGAAGATCTTCCTATCCATACACCACCACCCCCACCATGACTTCCTGTCTCCAGTGGGTAATCCTAACAAGACTCAGAGCTCCTTCCCTGGAGGAAAAAAGCCATGTCTGTCTCACAGGGGCTCAAAGCTCCTTTCTGAGCAGATGTACTGAGCACATGGAAGGAACTTGGTGCTCTGCAAACTTCAGGTCCTCAAGTCAGATCCTCTTCTTCTACCCCCAGCAATGACTTTCGTTACCTTTTAGTTCCCAATCCGTCACCACAGAGAAGCGTTTCTGTTCTGCCTCTGATTGCCTAGTGTTCACCAAAATAGCAGTTGTCAAAGTGTAGTCCTCTGAGGTACTCAGCAGTCTGGTTCAACAACTCCAGGTGACTCTGATGAAGTCTGAGAACCACTGTGCGGTGCAAACTGTGCATGTCTAATAAGCACCCAGGTGATCCTGATCACTCTTCCTAAAATCTCTGCTCTAAGAATAGAAAACAAAGGACAATGCCTGATGGGAGTGGTGGCCTTCCACCTAGAATGCCCCCAGTCAAGCCCATCTGTAATGACCTACCCCAGAGCCAGGCCCAGGCTCGTGCCTGTAATCCTAGCAGTATGGGAGGCAGATGTGGGTGGATTGCTTGAGCTCAGGAGTTCAAGATCAGCCTGAGCAAAAGCAAGACCCCACTTGAGGGGTTGCTGAATGTTGTGGCAAACGCCTATAGTCCCAGCCACTTGGAAGGCTGAGGCAAGAGGATTGCTTGACCCAAGAGTTTGAGGTTGCTGTGAGCTATGATGCCACAGTACTGTATCCAGGGTGACAGAGTGAGACTCTGTCTCAAAATAAAGACCTACCCCAATGAAACTTTTGCTTATTCAAGTGAAAGTTGCCACATTATACCTTATTACATTTGAGGGCTGGGCAAACTGGGACCCAGAAGCCAAATCCAGCCTCTCACTCATTTCTTTACATAAATTTACATTTTAAGTGGTTTAGGGGGGAAGGGATGAGGAATCAAAAAAGAATACCGCAACAGAGACCATACATGGTCTGCAGAGCCTAACCTATACACTGTCTGGCCCTTTACAAAAAAATGTGCTGGCCTCCTATTTATATTATATTTATTTCTCCTCTTAAATTGTTAACTTCTGAAGAACAGAGTCAATATCTGAACCATTTTTGTATTCCATTCAGCACCAAGCACAGAGTACATGTTCAACAAGTACAGGAATGGTGGATGGTAGTGGTTGGTGAGTGGCTGGGTGGCCGATGAGTGTATGGGAATCCAGAAGAGGGGGCTTTCCTACTTGGCCGCTTTGTGGCTGCGCCATCCATGAAATATAAACAGAGGTTTTCTCCACCTTAAGTAGGTGATGAGCATCATCAGGAAGTTCATACTAATGGAGTTAGTTCACTCTTCTCATTAAAGACTAGAATGAACAGTTAGGAGCCACCCTGTTGCTTGACAGACAAGATTCATGATTCCTGAAATGTTCACAAACTGAAGAGTTAAATTTAAGGAAAAACTTAGAATTTAAGGTGGATTTCTGGTATCCAACAAAAGCTTCCCATGAAAGTATGTACCACGAGTGTTCAAAGAAGCCACAGAGGCAAAGCACCACATGTGTGACACCTGCCACACGGTTGCATGGCCTCTGCTTCAACATCTCCAGGACCAGGAGCTCTGTTTTCACAAAGCAGCTGCATTGCGCTTTTTAGCAACTCCAGTTGTTAGGAAGTACTTTTTCCTATTGAGTTAAAGTCTATCTCCTTATCATTTCCACCCTTAGTCCTAGTTCTGCCTACTTTAGTTGTCAAAATTAGCTACCTAAATTTTATAAATACAAGAAAAGAAGCAGGATAGAGTTTAGAGTTATACTTGGCTAGAAAAGGAGAGGGAGGTTGAGAGAGATCTACCCCTATAGACAGTTTTCCCCTATAAATAGTAGAGAATGGGTTGGAAAGACAAGATGCCAACACCCAGTAGGTATACTGAGAGAGGAAAAGCAAACATACAAGTAGAACATGGACTAGAACATTCCAAATAAGATAGGAAGCAAAAGACTGGTGGTCACAGCAGATGACAAGCTGACCAGAGACATGCAGTGTGTTCCTGGTAGGAAAGAATGTGAATAGCAGCAGTTAAAGGCAAATGAGGAGGCCCCAGAGCCGGGCTGCGGCTCTGGAATAACTTTGTGATTCCAGAGCTGTGAGACAGCTTCCAGGAAAAGTTGCTAGGGCAGAATCCATGCAGGAGAAGCCTCTTGGGAGGGGGCAGGCCCTCTGAGTGGCGGGTTAGGCCAAAGCAGCAAGGCCTTCAGGATAGAAGGGAGTAGAGAAAGAAGCTAAAAGTTCAAGTTTATGCCTGTTCCTGGTATCACGTAGGCTTAATTTTAATCCAAATACCTTGAGAACTGATCGATCATTGCGTAAAAATTAGACCAAAGAAGAATGTTTATTGAATGTTCACTTGGGATTTCTAAGCACTTTCACTGCACAGAGCTTGGAGTTAATGGGGGGGGGGGAGGCGGGGGGGGCAGGGGGGGAGTTATCTAGGAATGGTGGTTGCTAACCAACTTCTAGTCTCTTGCTTTCTGCCTTTCTTCCCAGCACACATATGCAGGAGTGCACATGTGTGAACACCCGCCCCCCTCTCACGGATGCACACTCAGTGACTTACGTCTACCCTGATGGTCACTTCTTACAGTTTCATTTGTAGGTGAGGTTGTTTTTTGTTGTTGTTTTTTAATTCTTTTCTTGAGAAGAAAATTTCTAGAATTTGAGAATGGGGGTTTTCAGAGTCTGCTAAAAAACTTATGTCCAAGCCAGGGCTTTAAAAGTATGTTCAATACTTGTAAAGGACTCACAGGCCAAGTCTCTGAGAGTTTTCCCTTCTCCACATTCAAGACATTCCCATATTGCAATTCACACATGAGTTCTGGATTCAGACTATTCTGGTTTATGCCACTTAATAGTTTTCTGATCTTAGAGAAGTTCTTTACCTCTTAGAACCTGTTACCTCATCTGTAATTACTGCTCTAAAGCAATGCTAGAAAGATTAAGCAGGCAAAAGGAAGCTGATCATGACCAAATGCCTGTTCTGTGCTGCATATGGTGATTAAGTATTTTTCTTTGGATTTTTTTAATTTACTTTTCCCAGTAATTCTTGATAATCTATATGATTACCACTGATTTACAGCTAAGGAAATTGAGGCCCGGGGAGGTTAAGTAACTTGTCCAAGGTCTCCCAGCTGGGGCAGAGGCAGGAATCAAAACAGCCTTCTCTGATTACATAGCTCCTCCTTTTTCTCATAAATTATGCCGGTTCCCTGAGACTCTGCCCAGTACATAGCAGTCATTCAGAAAGGCCAGCTTCCTCTACTCCTCACCCCCAAGCACTGTAGGGCAGTTGTTTTTGTTTTATATTCGTTTTCAATTAAATGATTGCGAATGATTTGTAAACACTGCTAAAAAAAACCAGCCTGTTGTATAGATAAGATGATATGTATGAAAATACGAACAGGAAAGGCCTGCAGATATAAAACACCTGCCAATCATTACTCCAAGTGTGATTTCTGAGATACCAAGCAGGCTCCTGGAGAGTTATACTTGACCGTTTGCCGTGGACTGACCTGCTGTTGGAGATGACTCATGTAGAATAGTGTTTTGACAACAGTCTCTAGGAGCCAAGTTCAATTCATTAAGAACTGATTGGCCCAGAGAAGCCTATGTTGGAGTAGGCACAAGTCTTTCTGCCTCGTGTGCGTGGACTCACAACCCTGGTTTTCAGTTCCACACTTGCCATTTGCTAGTTCTGTGGCCTCTAATTAAGTTATAGGATTTCTGTGAAGCTCTGTTTTCTCATGTGAAAAATGAGGAAATAATCCCTGTATCATAGGGTTGTTGTGAGGAATAAATGAGATCATACATATAAGCCTCCCATCCCTGAGCCAGCAATAAATGGCAAGAATTATTATCATTTACCACCACCAGGCCCGAGAACACTGGCCTTCTAATGGATAAAAGATCATTTACATGCAAAATCAAAGTTCTCATGACGGGAGACACCCATCCATCCCTGGCAGTCCATCTCTGTAGAATATATCAAAGTGTGGCTGTACAGGGAAACTCTAAGGGACGAAGGTTATATTCTTGGAAAAAGCCCTGGGGGGGGGAGGGGCATGTTCACCTGGTGGCAGGAAGTTGGGCACCCCAGCATAGTCCTTGCTTCTCCAAGGCACTCTTGACGCTGGTGTTCTTGGGAGTCAGCAACTCTTAGATCCCCAGTGCCACAAAGAGTTAAATGGTATCAATAGGGCCACTGGTAGGCCTGAGCTACCGCCCAGTTGGGTGGGGTGGAACAAGAGGAAGAAGAGAAAAGAAGGCTGATAAAAAAAAAATTCTAGATAAGTTTCAGGGCCCTTGAACTTTATTCAGAAAGCCTGGTATCAGCTGTCTCCTTGATCGCTACCTTGGCTTAGTTATGCTTGTCAGGACACAGCAGTGGCAGAAAGAGCAGCTTTCCGTGGTTTAACTCGGCATCAGACCAGTGCAAGGCTGAGCGGGGCGGCAGAAAATGGCAAGCTCTAGAACTGGCAGCTTTGTGTATGCTTTGTGTGTGCAGTGTGTGTACTGTGTGCATGCTTTGTGTGTGCTGTGTATGCAGTGTGTGTACCGTGTGTATGCTTTCTGTGTGCTGTGTATGTAGTGTGTGTACCGTGTGTATGCTTTGTGTATGCTGTGCGTGTACTGTGTGTATGCTTTGTATGTGCTGTGTATGCAGTGTGTGTACCGTGTGCATGCTTTGTGTGTGTGCTGTGTATGCAGTGTGTGTACCGTGTGTATGCTTTGTGTGTGCTGTGTATGCAGTGTGTGTACCGTGTGTATGCTTTGTGTGTGTGCTGTGTATGTAGTATGTGTACTGTGTGTATGCTTTGTGCGTGCTGTGTGTGTACTGTGTGTATGCTTTGTGTGTGCTGTGTATGCAGTGTGTGTACCGTGTGTATGCTTTGTGTGTGTGCTGTGTATGTAGTATGTGTACTGTGTGTATGCTTTGTGCATGCTGTGTGTGTACTGTGTGTATCCTTTGTGTGTATGCAGTGTTTGTACCGTGTGTATGCTTTGTGTATGTGCTGTGTATGTAGTGTGTGTACCGTGTGTATGCTTTGTGTGTGCTGTGTGTACCATGTGTATGCTTTGTGTGTGCTGTGTATACTGTGTGTATGCTTTGTGTGTGTGCACTGTGTGTGTATTGCTTTGTGTGTGTGCTGTGTGTATTGATTTATGTGTGCACTGTGTGTATATTGTATATTGCTTTATGTGTGTTTTGTGGAGAGATTCAACATGGAGAGATTTTTATAGTGGCCTTTCTCGTAGCCGTGACTACTGAGAATTCTATGTATTATACAAATCCCCCAAATGTATAGCATTCTAAGACCAAGAAAGGAAGAACTAACTGAGACTATAGCATAAAGAATTTACTCTGTCACTAGACGCAAAATTTTTCTAACTTTGAGTTATGGAAGGAAATTAGAGTGTCTTTTTTTCTCGGGGGGGGGGGAAA
This sequence comes from Loris lydekkerianus, assembly GCA_963574355.1. Taxonomy (NCBI): domain Eukaryota; kingdom Metazoa; phylum Chordata; class Mammalia; order Primates; family Lorisidae; genus Loris; species Loris lydekkerianus. The sequence continues at coordinate 25,437 of CAUYPK010077617.1, read as the reverse complement.
GCACCTTCTAACCTACCCTAACATACTCTGTCCAGCCTGTGCATGAGCTGTGCTAGATGTTTTAAGTGCTTTATTTTGCTTGTTCTTTAAAACAAACCAATGAAGTCTGTACTAAAAATCTGTCCATTTTACAGAAGAAGAAAATGAGGTGCAGAAAGGTTAAATAACTTGCCCAGGGTTGCATTCAGCTGTGTAAACTATTTCCTAGTGATGTTTCTTCATTTCATGGAGTAGAACATCCCTCCTTCTTTCTGAATCCTCTCATGATACTTTGCATGTCTGTGATTTTTGTTTTCAAAATTCTTTCTGTATCCATTTTGTCTCATTTTCGAAAAGCTCTGTGAGGTAGGAGGTAAGGTAGGGTCTTCTCATGCTCCGTGTGGTGCTGACCCAGCGCTCTCAGCTGGGAATGGTGTTGCTGGGTCTCGGACCCAGACTTTCTGACCAGAACCTTCTGCATCTATCTTTTATTCTGTCCTCTCATTCCATTCCCACGTCAACATTTATGTGTCCCTGGCCCGATTTATTGAGAGCAGTAATCTGGACTAACAAAATTTGAGTCAAAGTGTTAATGACCATTAATGGTTTCAAAGGTACCTTCTCAGACAATATCATATTTTCACGGCTTCAGTATCTTAACCTGGGACTTCTCATCAGAGGAAGTTTAGGTCTCCATAGAGCTTCAAGCTTTAGTCCTTCCACATTTAACAAATACTATTGCTGGCCAGGCACCGTGTTGGGCATTAGTGACCTTAAGCTAACAGAATCACTGCCTACTGAAGAAAATCAGCTGTCAGCTGTCTCACTGTGTCAGCACAGTTGAGAAGAAGGCACCAGATCCAGGCTGGGGTACAGAAGGGAAATCAGTAGCACGAGCAGATGTTATGGCTACACGGCAGAGAAGGGTGGGTTCTGGCTAGGAAGTAGGAGAGAGGGACAATGAGGGTGGCCCAGGCAGAGAGAATGGGCTAGGCAAAGGCATGCGACACTAGAGTGTGACTGATTCTGGAATGTGCTGTGTGTGGGCATGTGGTTGGCAGTGAGGCTGGAGAGAAATAGGAGATCTCTAAACTGAGGGCTGCCAACATTCTCTCCTTTGCACATGGAGGTATTTTGGGATTTTCAACAGGGGAAAACTATGTTTGGTAACCCTCCCCCATCTCCCTCCTCCCCAGCTTCTAGCCCCCTCTTTCAGTAACTTCATTATGACCATCTTATATCATAAATGTGACTGCCATTTTTTAATCTCATAATAGAGTTGGTAACGGGGCCTCGCAGAGCAATGGCTTTCAAACGTTATGGGCACTGGAATCCACCAGGAGACTTGTAAAAACATGGATGGCTGATCCCCAGTCCCAGAATTTCTGATTCAGTAGGTCTGAAATGGGGCCTGAAATTTTGCATTTTTAGAGGATTGCCAGGGGCCCACACTTTGAGACTCCTTTGCCCTGGATCGTGCCAAGCTCCATGTTAACAAGGCTGTCTTTATGTTTTTGTATCTTTTTTTACCATTATTTTGATTTGACCTTTTCATGCTAATCAGGTTTAGTATTGGACAGCGTATTAATTCGCGGGGGTTCCTGTAACAAAGCACCACAAAGTGGGGGTCTAACACAGCAGAAATGGCTCGTCCCTCCAGTCCCTAGTTCCAGAGACGAGAAGTATGAAATCAAGGTGCCAGCAGGGCTGTGCGCCCTCTGAAATCCTTCTTTGCCTCTTCCTAGCTTCTGGGGACCCTCGGTGTTCCTTAACATGTGGCAGCCTAACTCCAATCTCTGCTGCCACCTTCACATAGCTGTCTTCTCCCTGTGTGTGCCTGTCCCTTCTCATGGTGTTCATCAGGACACCACTCTCATTACGTGAGGGACTCACAGAAGATACAGAGTGTACATAGCCCTCACTACTCCAGCAGCGAGATCCAGATACACTCATGGACTCGTGGTTGTGTCTCGGTCCCCATGCCCTCAGGATTTGCACAACGTGGCTTTAACCATACGTCCCTTCTAAAAGAGAGCAAATCCTTCTTTCTCCTCCTCCTATTCTTCAACCCGCCAGCACCAACTTGTAATATAAATATTTGACATAATCTGCCTTTGATACATTAGGAAGAAAACAGTAAGGTCTCAGAAAAAAATTGTTCGCTTAAATTTATGGTGTCTTGTTTCACAATGAAATCATGCTCTCTGGATCGCTAGGACTCTAGGATCAGCTTTACCTTCTGTGTTGGGGTTTTGTTCATTGTTTTGACCTTCATTTATCATCTTCGGCTTCCAGAGACTCTAAAGGCAGCAACACATGGGAGTCTGGGGAGCAGGAGAGACCTTTCTGAGGAACTCTAAGCTGAATCCATCTGCACTGCTCCCAGGGCGTGATTAGACGGGCGCCACTCAGGGTGCTTATGTTCACGCAGTAACTTGGAGGGGTGAGGGTGTCTCCTCTAGCTCCCCTGAGTCTAGGGAGTCTGGCTCCTCTGCTATTAGTGGCTCATGTCTCCGACAGAGAGGCAAGCAAGGAGGAGAGGCAGAGCCACAGCAAAAGGACATCTTCCCGGCCTTATCAGACCCTCGGCCTTATCAGACCCTCCACACGCAAGCCGTCCCAGGGCTGACTAGACTTCGCATTTCCTGTCAGGCTCTGATTCCATTAGGAAAAGCCTCACCCCGCCCCACCCCAGGGCTTTAGGCTAGATTTAGAGAGTGCTTCAGTATCTTTCCCCTCTGCTTTCCTGGAACCTCTGTCATAGCTATAATCCACAGCAAATGGATTTCCCAGACACTGGGGACAAAGGCCTAGTGTTTCCTAGACGTGGCGGCTCCTAGGAGGCCAAAAGCGTCAGCATTTCTTCAGCTGCTGGTCACAGGCCCTGTGGGCACAGAGACCCGTAATATGGTCACTCTCCCAGACAGTTATAGTCAGCACGTCATTCCGAGTGGTCCCCTGCGGCTGGGTGAGGAGAGCTGAGTGAAATAGGAATCGCAGCCCTCAGAGCTGGGCTCACACAAAACCACACAGTGAGCTGGAATCCAGAGAAAAACAGACTTCCAGTTCAGGAGGTTAGCCACTAATGAGATTGGCTGCGGCTCGTAGCAGGCGTCCACCGGAATGTGGGGCCTTGGGAAAAGCAATAAAGGACAAGATAGAAGGAAGAAAGAAGAGTAAGCGTAGGAATTAAAAGGCGACTAAATGGGGGTGGGTAAAATGCTTAGTGCCAAGACAATGTGAAAGTTTAAAGGTTCTAACGTGGGGCACCAGAAAGCAGGACACCAGGAGAGGCCTCAGCTGCCTCAGTGGCCCTCGCTGAGCCTCCAGACCGCCACCTCCACCTCCCAACAGCTTTGAGGCAGAAGGAAGGTGGGAGGGGGGGAGACACGAAAGCTCTGGGTCGAAGAGGGGAACCGCAGAAGAAAAAGATTGGAAGCTACAACATGGTCCATACTTTCTGGTCAATTCTAGTTCTTTCTAAGTCAAGTTCCCTTCTCTACTAGGAGCCCAGTAAGAAAGTGACATACGGCAGGATCCTGACTTCTGATTTCGCCTTAGGGCAAACTCCCATCTGCTAGCTAAGCAAGTCTTTACCACCATAAGGCCAGTAGGTTTTCTGGGTGCCTTCCTGGGTACTGGAAAAGTCAGAGGAGACATGTCACCCTGAGTAAGTCACTTACTTCTCCAAAAACTAGAAACTGGGTCTCAGTTTTTGCAGAGGAAAAATGAGGGAAGTTAAACTGGTTGATGGATGCACATGCACTTTATCTTTTATTTATACATCATGTAGAAGATTGTTTTATACATCTAAAATATTTAACAGATATTGGTTAATAATCAGGGGATAAATTCAGTGATCTCAGTTCCTTTTAACTGTGAAAAATCAAGTGTGCTTTGACGTGGGCCTGGCCCAATCTCACTGAAATAATGGCTTAAAGTGAGATGACAGGTGAAGCTGCAGAGAGTACAGTGGAAAGAGTTCAAGCTTTGCATTCAGACCTGGTTTTGAATCCCAGTTCCATGATGATTTTAGATAAATTACTTAGGTAAGTTTCCCACCGACAAAATTAGGATAATAATACCTACCCAATAAGGGAGGTCATAGTATACATAAAACATCTACTATAGAATTTGACAAGTAATAGGTGGTGCTCAATATGCAGTCATCACTAGTAGTATAGACACCATTGATGAAAGGTACTGAAATTAAATCATGGGTGGATTACGTTTTAGACTAGGGAGGAATTTTGTAAAGTAAACTAAGCTTCCAGATGAAAAGTAGGAAAATTAAATTTTCAGATGAAGAACAGGTTGGAAGGTGGTACATTTCAAACAACTCTATTCAACAAACATATATGCAATGAAGCACCATGGACATATGAGAAAATGTCCTATAATCCCTGTTCTCCAAGAGTTCAGAGTCCAGTCTAGAAAATAGACCCTCAAACATACAACTTTCTTGTAAGATTGCATCGTAAGTGCCAAGAGAGAAGTAAGTGCAAGATGTGGGAGCAGCCGTCCAGCTGGATGTCTTAAAGGAAGAAATTGGGACTTCACCCGATGTAAAAGAAGAAGAGTTAGAGCAAGTTGCACTCAGTGAATGTTCACAGGGGAAACTCAAGTTGTTTTGAAGATCTAAGTTGGTCAAGTGAAAATGGAAGGAAGGTATTTCAGGGAAAGGGAATGTACGAGGAAGCCACAGAGGCAGGAAGCAGCAAGGTGTCCAAAGCCTCGTGTTGTTTGGAATAATGCTGAGCCCAGTGAGAGTGAAGTATAGAAAAACAGTGAAAAAAGTGAGGCCAGGAGGGTCAGATCATGGAGAGTTCAGGTACCACACTGAGGGGCTTAGGGGGACTGTGAGCCCAAGAACAGGAGAAATTCAACAAGTGCAGAGACAGCTGGATAGTCACATGTCCAAACAGAGGATCTGGCAATTTCACTGCTAGGTATATACCCAAAAGAATTGAAAGCAAGGACTTAGATGTATGCCATGTTCATTGTAACATTCCTAATGAATGGCCTACAGATAGAAGGAACCCAATGCCCATCAGCAGATGAATGGATAAGCAAAATGAATGGAATGTTATCCAGCCATTAAAAGGAATGACATTTTGATAATACAACATGGATGAACCTTCACAACATTATGCTAAGTAGAATAAGCCAGGCACAAAAGAACAAGTAGTACACAGTTCTAGTTACATGAGATACCTAGACTCGGCCAATTCATGGAGACAGAAGTAGATTAGAGGTTACCAGGAGCTAGGCAGGGAGACAAGGGGGAATGAGGAGCTCCTGCTTCAGGTGATGAGAAGGTTCTAGACACAGGTAGTGAAACTGGTTACACAACACTGTCAGCATAGTTAATGATACTGAATTACACACTAACAATCAGTTAATTCCCTAATCCTCTAGTTGGGGTCTGTCCTGCCCTCCTCTGTCTTTTACGTGAGTGACTGAGTGACAGCCAGAGAGAGAGAAAGAGCGAATGAGAGAGAGAGCGAGCACTGGAAAGACGGCTGCAGCGGTCAGGAGCATAAGCCGGGACAGAGCGTCCAGGCCCGAGAGGCAGTGTGGAGAGCGAGAGAGAGAGCAGGGGAGAAGGTGAAGGAGGAGAGAGATGTGCTGGTCAGGCTGAGGAGGAGAGACATGCTCAGGGAAGCAGAGGCCTCAAGTGAGCAGAGAGGGAACGGGAGCCAGTGCTGCAAGGGAGCAGGCAGAGGGAGGGCCAGAGGGGCCAGGTGCAGAGGGAGGCCGAGCAGGGTCAGGAGAGAGTGTGCGAGAGGGCAGCGAGGTCAAGAACGGAGAGAGCGCTCATTAGAGTGAATGGGGCAACCAGTGAAGTCAATCACAAGAGAGTGATAGGCGATGGAGGTGGGGGGAGTACACTGGTATCCCAGAGAGCCAAAGCACAGCAAGGTCGTGCCAGGGGCCAGTGCTGCAGGGGAGCGGGTGTAAGCACAGGTGGGAGGGGGTAGGGACGGAGGGCAGGAGCAAGAGCCAGAAAACTGGGTGCTGGAGGTGGGGGGCAAATACTACTGGACAGAAAAGGCAAACTGGGGGGCGCAGCCTAGAGGAGAGACAGGGCAGGTGTGCTTGCCTGCAGAGGAAGGAGGCAGGTGAGCAGGCGCACGGGAAATCCTGGTGTCCACGTCCCCAGGTTGCTGTGCTGACGCTCTCTCCCCTGCACGGGGGCAGTGGCTGTCCTTGCCCAAGCAGTTTTTCTATAAAGAAATGACATGCTCTCTTTAGAATTGTGTCTTACTTTCTCTCTCCACAAGGTTTGAGTATATGCTGTCCTCAATGTCTGCCCTGCAAATAAACAAAAAATAGAGCTGAGGCCTGACCAGCCAGGGTGGGGATTATCCTGTTCTCTTAACTTGCTATAGCAGCTGCCCTGTTTCCCCACTCTTTATATTTATAAGACTTCAGTCAAGATTTCCTAGAGTGGGATGAAAGTCCAGAACCGAAGCCCAATTCTAGTGAATACTTTGGGAAAGGGAGGGGAGGCCTTGGGATTCTATGGGGTATCCACGTTGGAATGAGCCATCATTTCCTGATTTGTTGCTAGGTGATCCTTAAAATTTCATCTGAGTCCTATCTTTGCAACTAGTTTTCCAATTTCTGCAAGAAGGAAAGAAGAAATTGTGCCTTCTACCACTTTCTATCCAGCCCAGAACATTAAGTAAGGAGGATTTCCACAGTGCAGGACATAGGAAATTCTTACTGATGTTGCTATTTCATTGATTCCTGCAGCATCATTATCATAAACATTCTTAACAAGTGGGTAGCCATAATGAGGCCAGAAGTGAGGGCAGTTCAGGACAAAAGGAATTCATGGACAAGAGCTTTGCCCTGTGGCAGTAAAAGCAAACATACAAACATTAGGAAAGATCACTGCTGAAAGACCTGGGTTGTGAGCACAGTTGGAAGACTGCTGCACTGCCTTGGAAGCCCTAAGCAGCTTGCCGCCTGCCCCCTGGAGTGGCCTGGCTTTCTTGACTCCCAATATCCCTGTCTTTTCACCTAGTTCTTTTCAGCCCATGTTTGAGTTCCCCCTGTATTGAAGAAGGCAGCCTGAGAAATGGAGACCCCAGCCCCAACTGAGCATCTCTGGGGAGCTGACAACAGGACCTTACTAACTATTTTGGTACTTTGCACTTTCATTAATGTGAAAAATTGCATTTTCTCCATTGATTAAATTGGTATAATCTGCAAGCAGAGGATGGGATGACAAATATGTTTACATATAGAAAGGAAAAGCTTATGTGTAGAAATGAGAATTTGAGGAATAGCATGAAGAAAGAAAAAGAGGGGAAATCGAGCTGAGGTCTGGTGTGCTGCTCCAAACACCCTTCCCTTCTTCCCTGGCTCCTCTCCACTCCCAAGCACACAGCCTCAAGGGACCATGCAGTTTCCAGCTCTGTATTCGAACCGTAGGAGGGTTCCTGAAGGAATTTCTGGAACATCGTAATAATGGTGATAGGAGGTTCAAGAGGCTCTGCCAGTTCTGTCTTGAGCAAGGCCTGATCTCTTGGCACTGGACAGTGAGAACTGGGCCACCACAGCAGCCAGGGCTTCGGAGCGCTCAGTCTGCACAACACTTTGCTGAGGGCATCGTGTCATCGTTTCGCTTCCTGCTCGCAGCAATCCATGTACTATTATGTCTGACAGATTCAGAAACAGAAGGTTAGACACGTGTGACTTGCCAACACTTCCCAGCTAGAAAGCGGCATAGCCAGGATGAAGCCAAGTCTTTCTGATTCTAAAATCTGAGATTTTAAACACATTGCTCAATGTAGTCCCCTATCAGTATTAGACTCAGAAAGTACAGAAGTAGGTAATTAAGAGACAAAACGGAGACTCCAAATGTACTCGAGCTCTCTGGCTTTGAAAATAAAACACACATTTTAATTAATTTTATTTCCTCCTTATTGGCCTCTTTCTTTCATTCTGCCTCAGTTGATATTTAATCCTTTCACTAGTTGGCAGTATAAATGGGCAAATAATAAGATCTCTGATGTTTAGTTTCCCAATCACAAAGATGAGGGGGTTGGAGGGTGAGAGATGAGCCCTCCGATCACTGCTAGTGAGAACGGATGGGAAATCTGCCCCCTTGGTAGCTTTACCTCCTCAGGCAGCACGAACAGGTCAGAGGCTTCAGAATCAGGCAGACATGATCCCAAATCTCCCCTGGTGAATCAAGCCTGGCCCTGTACCTCTGGAGGCAAGTGTGTCTCAAGACCTCAGTTCACCGGAGGCCCCACTACAGGCTGTTTGGAAAGGTGTGCCTATACTGAACAGCTGTCACCACAGGGGATTGGTTCCAAGATTCATGGATGCTCAAGTCCCTGATATAAAATGGGGTAGTATTTGCACATAACCTAAGCACATTCTCCCAAATACTTTATTTATTTTTATTTCTATTTTATTTGTTTGTTTATTTATTTAATTATTTGAGACAGAGTCTCACTCTGTTGCCCTGGGTAAAAAGCTGAGGCATCATCACAGCTCACAGCAACCTCAAACTCTTGGGCTCAAGTGATCCTCTTGCCTCAGCCTCCCAAGTAGCTGGGACTATAGATGCCCACTGTGACACCTGGCTAGTTTTCTATTTTTTTTTTTTTTTTAATAGAAATGGGATCTCACTCTTGCTCAGGGTTATCTCAACCTCCTGAGCTCAAGCAATTCACCTGCCTCGGCATCTCAGAGTGCTGGGATTACAGGCGTGAGCCACCCCACTGGCCTCTCCCAAATACTTTAAATCATCTCTAGATTACTTATAATGCCTAATACAATGTAATGCTATAGAAATAGTTTTATACTACGTCGTTTAGGGACTAATGACAAGCAAAAGTCTGTATACGCTCGGTACAGATGCAATTCTTTTTCAGAGATCTTAGATCCATGGTTGGTTGAATCCACAGATATGGAACCCACCAATACAAAGGGTAAACTGTGTATAGATGTTCTCTGGTAAGCGTTTGTTAAACGTTTCATTCCTGCATCTTCCCTCCTAGCATCTGCCTGCTCTTCTGCCATCGGAACTCCCTGACTGTGCCAGCCTCTAGGCCATGGAGAATGAGCTACCAGTCCCACATACATCTAGCAGTGCCAGTGTCACCAGCAGTACCAGTGGGGCCAGTAGCAGCAGTGGCTGCAACAATGGCAGCAGTGGCGGGAGTGGCCGCCTCACTGGGCCCCAAATATCTGTGTACAGTGGTATCCCTGACCGGCAGACCGTGCAGGTAAGACTCTTATTGATCCAGGAATTGTATCCCTTAATCTTATTCAGGGATAGCCAGGAGGAGGTGTTGGCATGGTCTGGTAGAATAATCTGGGTAGGGAACAACTCTAGGCATAAAGGAGTGGGTATATATTTGTGTAGAAGTAGATAGAGGAGAAGTGATCCAAGATGTGTCCAGTCAAGGAAGCTTGGAGAGAGGGGAAACACTGAGCAGATCAGAAAAACTCCTTTCTTACCTGATGGTTCAGATCCTAGAGGGCTGTTGGGGAGGAAAGTTGTGTGCAAATATAAAGGGAAGACAGAAATAGCAAACAGAAGAAAATGACCAGGAGCTGCTCAGTCACAACCCAAATGGCCATTGCCCTGCAAAGAACAAATTAAGTTTTCCAAAGACTGAGAACCAAAAATCAACCTCCAGACAATCCTTTGTCTTTGCAACTTTTTACCTTCTTCCCTAAAGCAGCAGTTTGCAAAGTGTCATCCCTGAGGCCTCCCAGATGATTACACAGTGTTCCAAAATGCAGTCATGACGACTCATTGCTGTCTGCACTATACTAAGCCTTTTAATTATCTTCTCCTCCAGCTGTGAGAATGTTTATTATTAGCTACAGTTCTGTAATTGAGACTTTGATTAAGCTCTGCACACAGCTGTCCTCCCACCCCAGAGAGTGGTGATCGGTCACCTCACTGGTCACAGGTCCTGGTCTCCTTCTTGGAGCAGTTACGAAGAGCTGGGTGGACCAGGCACTACTGCCAAGAGTGTGTGTGCAGCAGCTGAGTGTGCCCCGCTCCCCACAGGTGATCCAGCAGGCCCTGCACAGGCAGCCGGGCACAGCAGCACAGTACCTGCAGCAGATGTACGCAGCCCAGCAGCAGCACCTCATGCTGCAGACGGCGGCCCTCCAACAGCAGCACCTCAGCAGTGCCCAGCTCCACAGCCTGGCAGCTGTTCAACAGGTGAGGCAGGGGTGACCTGACGCTCATGCCAGTGGCTGGGGTTGTGAGTGTGAGAAAGGAAGTAGGGTTTGCCTCGAGAGCACCACATGAGCCCTCCTGGAGCCTTGTGAGATTATTACCTCCTGTTAGCAGCTGAGGAGCAGAGCCCATGGTCTCAAAGCCAGGGAGTGGAGCACTGGGTTCTCACCCGCCCACCCCAGGGAAGAAGTACCAGGGAGCCTCTTTCTTTGCTTTTTTTGTTTGTTTGTTTGATTTTTTAGACAGCTCTGCGCCCTGGGTAGAGCACCATGGCGTCATAAATCACAGCAACCTCAAACTCCTGGACTCAAGCAATGCTCTTGCCTCAGCCTCCCAAGTAGCTGGGATTATAGGTACCCACCACAACTCCTGGCTAGTTTTTTTTTATTATTATTTTTAGTAGAGATGGGGGTCTCTCACTCTTGCTCAGGCTGTTCTCAAACTCTTCAGCTCAAGCATTCCACCCGCCTGAGCCTCCTAGAGTGTGCTAGGGTTACAGGAGTGAGTCACCACACCGTGTCACTGCATGTCCAGAAACGGGCCAGGGATTCCAAGGAGGCATCCACAAGCAAGGGCATTGTCCATTTAACTTGTCTGTTGTTAGTCTCTCTCCTCCTTGGCTGAGAAGAATACTTCATTCATTCATTCATTCATCCATTCATTCATTCAATAAAATGTTTTATGCCCCTACTGTATGCAAAGTTAAATCAAGTGCTGGGTATACCATGAACCCTGACTCCTTGGAGCTTATCATGAGGAGCCATCAAGTAAACAGGAAGCAAAATAACCAAGGAAACATAATATTTAAATACCTAAGTTGTGATAAGCTCAGTGAAAGAAAAGAACAATTGCTGTGACTGAAGCACAAAGATGAAACCCTGCCTCGGTGGCCAGGGAAGGCATGTCTGCTAGAGGAGCACTGAAGCTGACATCTGAAGGCCGAGAAGCTTGCCAGGGAGAAGGGCAGTTTGGATGTCCCAGACAGTATCTGGAAACTCTCCTCCTGCACGCCGGGGCTGATGGGCAGTGGAGGCTGAAGGCCGCGGCGAGAGCGACAGAGTGCTCAGAGTGGTGCTCAGCCTTGCCAGGCCGCTCAGCTAACAGTAGCTCTCCAGGGTACCTACTGTTATTGTTCTCCCCTTACCAAAGAGGAAGCCAGGCTGCTTGCTCAAGGTCCCATGGAGGAGGCTGCTGGCCCTTCCGCTGGCCTGCAGTGCCTCCTTTGGAAAACAAGAGACCAGGAATGACTGTGGTGGTCTGAGACTCTAGTGAGAGGAGTTTGCTCTTTTCTAGGCGAGCCTGGTGGCCAACAGACAAGCGAGCACTTCCGGCAGCAATGCGTCTGCACAGGCCCCAGCCCAGTCATCTTCGGTGAGTAGAATGGGGGAGCGGCAGGCAGGGTCCACACCTTGGGGACCAGCCCCTTCCTCCTTGTCTAAAATGCTCATGAGTTCCCAGACCCACTTGTGGTGAATCTTTAGCCATGTTGAATCATGGCTGGACTCTTGTTCTTGGTAGAACAAAAAGAATGCATACTTCTTCTAACCCTTAGATTCGTAATTCCCTGTCATCTTTCCAATGTCAAGGCTCCCTGTTGATAGCACAGCTCCCTTAACATTGGACCCTCCTGCAGCTCTGCACCAAGGCACTGGGGAAGTGTCCAGGCTCAGGGACCACAGATGGTTCTAAGGGAGGCTGAGTAAACGAAGGAAGGAAACAAATGAAGGAAAGATGTAGATGAGAGGGACACAGCCTCCACCACAGAACCTCCTGTCTCCTATTGCACATCTCTCTCACCAGATCAACCTGGCCACCTCCCCGGCAGCAGCCCAGCTCCTCAACCGGGCTCAGAGCGTCAACTCCGCAGCAGCCTCAGGCATCGCCCAGCAGGCTGTGCTCTTGGGCAACACATCTTCCCCAGCCCTGACTGCGAGCCAAGCACAGATGTATCTAAGGGCACAGATGGTGAGTGCCCACAGCCTGGGCCACAGCTTGGGGTGGGGTGGAGGGACAGAGGCAGAGACACTGAGAGATTAGAGAAAGGTGGGGAGGCAGCACTGACGCCAGGGGCAACAGATTCAGGGAGGGATGAGGAAGGAGCCTGGAGGGCTGAGTGTTAGCTTTGGTGTAGGCTCGATGACTCACAGAGGATGGGGCTCCAGGCTGTCCTGATGCTGCTTTTTTCTCCCCCTAGAGTGAAAAAGAATTGTCCCCTACTTATCAGAAACTACTCAAAATTTGGAGTGCACAGTACAGGGTGCACGCCCAGATGGTTCTGGAACCTCAGACATGTAAGATAGGCAGACACATACATGTCCATGTGCCCTACAAAAGCGGGATCTTCCCCTGCTGTGACAGTCCTTACAAGAAATGACCACCTCTAACATGGGAGCCAAAAGTACATTGCAGGCCTGGTGTGAAGGGACAGCCAGCTTCAGGGCACACTGCTGACTCCATTGCCCTACCAGCTGGGCCCCCATTCTGATCGAGGCAGTGGGCCTGTTTGGGCAGAACGTACTCAGGATAGCACCAGCCCTGGACAGGCTCACCTAGAGTCTTTCCTTTGCACCTGTCCCTACGGAGGTCCTTAGGAACCTTATGCATTCCTAGGATTTAGAGCAATTTCCTGAGAAAATGGAAGCACACTCCCTGGGAGGCAGTAACATATAGCCCCATGGTGGGCTCTCATACCTCCCGTTCCTCCCATTCCTTGAAGATTCCTCCCTATAGCCCCTTGATACATCTTCCTGAAGACAATACAGTCCTACCCCTCCCTTTGCCCTTGTGGCCAGAACTTGACACTGGGACTTTTCTGGTCTTATTCTATACTTTTATTCTTGGTTCTGGTTCATCCTGGAGGCACCTCCCCATTCCCAGGGAATATCCTCTTGGATGCACAGCATGAAATAGACTTCCATCTCCCTAGGGCACAACCCAGCCACATTGTGTCACTGTCTACTGCCCTAGCTGGGGTCCTGACACCTGCCTGCCTGCTCCCTTAAGGTGTGTCTGTGCAGAGCCCTAGGGAAAGCACCTGTCAGGATACCAGCACATCGACACCGATGCAGAGCAGGGTTCACGTGGAAGTTAAGGTGTCATGCAGAGAACACCATATGACTTGCACCCCTGAAACGGAGATGCAGACACAGCACAGTCTAGTTCCTCCACTGATGTCTCTAGCCCTGGCCCCGATCTCAATTGACTAGAACTGTGATTCTCAACCTTCCTAATGTCACGCCCTTTAATACAGTTCCTATGGGTCACAACCCACAGGTTGAGAGCCGCTGGACTAGAAGATGACCAAAAGAATACATTGAATTGATCCCCTGTGGAGAGGGATCTTGTTCTGGCTCAGCTGTGGGTTTAAGAGGGGGTTAGACCTTGAAAATGGTCCTAGGGCAGCTGCTATCTCAGCCCAAAGTCTCTGCTGCTCCCCAGAGCGCTGAGAAGATAACAACTTCAGGGTGTCCTGGGAATCCTTGTCCCCTCTAGGACGAGCTCCTCAGAGAGGGTTCTGAAGGAAACTCAGCTTTGGTGCAACCCCAGAGCGGCTCTCTCCCCAACACCCCCGCCACTGACCAGCCTGGGTCAGGATGGTCTCTCCCTCCACCTCCTCCCCAGCCTTCCCCATAACTGCTCTCAAGCTAAACTGTCCTGTCCTGCGGCTGAGCCCACATTGGGCAGGTAAAAGGCGCCTCGTTTCCTGTGATTCCAGGCCCAGCCAGGTAACCTGGTGCAGGTAGCTAGGAGCCTAGGCGGCACTGTTCCTTTGTCCCCTCAGCTCATCTTCACGCCCACGGCCACCGTCGCTACTGTGCAGCCTGAGCTCGGCACTGGCTCCCCCGCCCGGCCCCCCACCCCCGCCCAGGTGAGGACTCCATGCTTATGGGAGGGCAGGGGTGGGCACCACTGTAGAGGGGGACTAATGCTGGGATGCGCGTAAGCCCTGGAGGAGCTCTGGAGCTTTGGAGAGGCTGGGACCTTCTAGGAAAGCAGGTGGGAGATGGGACATCCCAGCGCTCCCAGGCTCACTCTTTCATTCCTGTCCAGTGGGAATCAGCTCCTCTTCATCCTGTTTTGTTCACTCAAACATAGCTTAGGAGACAGAGAGCAGCGTGCTGGGGCCAGCATGATCGCCAGTGACGAGTGGTCCGTGCTACCCCGCACCCCTGGGTGCGCACGCCTTACACCCTCCCCAGCACAACTTACTCCATGTTGCTGCTTGGCGAGTGGAAGTCCCGCTCTGGTTGCACATGCTAGCACTGCTAGGATTAGGAAAAATGGTGTGGAAAAGAGAGCAAAGATGTGTTTTATCCTCATGCTGGGAGCGCAGGGACCCTAGTGGCTGTGAAGAGTCTGTGGACAGCAGGGAAAAGAGCACCCTCCCACTCCACCTCCCCACCCCCAGCCACAGAATGGGACCTTGGAGCCCCAGAGCGGTAACACAGCCTCTGTGTGTCCAGCAGAGGGCGCCAGGGACCAGGGTGAATAAGGCGCTGGCTGTTACGCTTACAATGAGGACAAGATAATTCTTTGCCTGGTGGCCCTGATGGTCAATTAACTTTCACTTTTGCCCTGGCCTTTTTCACCATGGGAAGGCCCATGCTCCACCTGTCTGGGAATTATTTCTGAGTACGCTTCTGATCCTGAGAATTTGGGGAAGGAGGGAGGCCCCAGGAGGAGGGAGAGGCCTGGCCTCACTGCCCTTGCCTGCTCAGTCTAGTGTCTTCTGCTAATGGGTCCAGTCACTAGCAAACTTCCTTGCCCTCCTTAGAAACTCCACCTGCTCCTGGTTCCTCTTTCAGCCCCTAACTCATTCTCTCTCCCTTTCTCTCTGATTTTACAATCCACTATCCTGTTCAGCCACTCCTGGGTCCATCCCTAACTCTGTCCACTCTTGGTTGTGTGTTAGGGTATTGCCACTACCTGCATTCTCTGGACTCCCATAGACCCCTCTTTTCCAGGTACAGAACTTGACCCTCCGAACACAGCAGACACCAGCTGCAGCAGCTTCGGGCCCTCCACCCACTCAGCCTGTCCTGCCCAGCTTGGCCCTGAAACCCACGCCTGGCAGTAGCCAGCCTCTGCCTACCCCATCACAGGGCAGAAACACTGCGCAGGGTTCCCCCGCAGGTGCCAAGCCCAGCATAACTGACAGTGTGATGGAGACACTCAAGAAAGGAGATGGTGGCAGCAGTGTGCCAGGGAACATGGAGGGCCGGGCTGGGCTCAGCCGGGCGGTTCCTGCTGTGGCTACCCACCCCCTCATTGCACCAGGTAAGGGCTCCAGGAAAGAATCCAAGCCCAGAAAACTCAGGATTGTGGGTCAGAAGGAAATTTTCAAGCATTCCTTTTCCTCATAGACTTGCTGAGGTACCAGCCACATGTCTCTTTGCCCTGTCCGCATCTTGAGGTCTTCATCAGCTCCCGATTCTGTTTCATGCTTATAGTCTAACGTAAGGAAGGAAGTCGTCAGTTGGAATAAATGAGTCCTTCACAATGGTCACTGGGATGAATCTTGGCGTACACAAGCATAGTTCATAACCTTGAGTGAGTGTGAGGTAGGCAGTGGAGTATTTTGAAATTCTCTAAGATTCAGCAAAAAGGACGGGAGCTGCCCAGAAGTGTGTAGGAGCTTATTTTCCCATCATCCAGCAGACACTTGTTGATTAATATTGGCCTGTCATGTTGCCAGTTCTAAGCGTGCAGAGATAAATGAGACTTGGGCCCTGCCCTACAAGGAGGGCATACTCTAGTTGAGGAGATCGACAATCACAGTGCAGTAGGTTGTGGTAAGTGCTATAATACATCTAAGCTCTGACCACTGCAGGAGTACAGAGGAGCTGTCTAGCCTTGAGGAAAGGAGCCAAGAAAGGCTTGCCAAGGAAGGGGATCCTTGGAAATAAATCTAATAGATTAAAAAAAAAATCCAGCAGATGACTTGTGAGGCAAGTTCTGTGAACGGATGAATCAGTATTCCCTGGCTAGACTCCCTTCCCTGCTTGCTGAAACTCCCAGCACTGCCTATTGTGGGCATTTTTTAATGGGAAAATCTGCAAGAGTCCTGGAAGCCAGAATTAAATCAGTCTAGAGAACAAGACCAAGCTGTTACACCACAGAAATAAATAGAGTAGTGGACCACACAGCTTTACATTAAAAAGAGTCACCCTGATCACATCCCTGAGACATCCACCAACACTCTGTCCTCATCCAGACCATTTCACTATCCAATCTAAGCTGTAGTTTTCTCTTGAGAACATTTATCTCAAGAATATATATGTGTGTATATATATATATATATATATATATTTTTTTTTTTTTTTTGAGAGAGAGTCTCACTATGTCGCCCTCAGTAGAGTGCTGTGGCATCCCAACTCACAGTAACCTCAAACTCTTGGGCTTAAGTGATTCTCTTGCCTCAGCCTCCCAAGCAGCTGGGACTACAGGCCACAACTCCTGGCTATTTTTTGTTGTTGTTGTTGCAGTTGTCATTGTTTGGCTGGCCCAGGCCAGGTTCGAACCCTCCAGCCTTGGGGTATGTGGCTGGCACCGTAACCACTGTACTATGGGCACCAAGCCTTAAGAATATATCTTAATATATCTCGGGCAAAATATAATTTTTTTTACCTAAGGGAGTGTGGAATCGAAAGAGGGGCTTCAGATATGTAAGCAAGTCTGTTTGATTTTATAAATTCTTTGTAGGACTAAGTACCGAGTACATTGTGGGCACAGATAGTCGACTCACTGCAGACAGGACGGGACAGAGATGCTGTCCTGCAGAGGAAGGGGCACAAGAGTCTTAAAACTTGAGCAAATTACCCAACAGACAAAGTACAGAAGGGCATTCCAGACAGAGGAAGCAGGGCGTATGACTTGGAATTGGGAAGAAACCCAGTCAAAGTCCTTTATTAACCTTTCTGAGGCTTCAGAAATCCCCCCAGGGACATAGGGTCAGCCGCTGCATTCCAGTGGTCACTACTGAGCTAAGGAAGGCGCCTCCCTACAGAGGCCTCACTGCCCTGGGCTTCCAGATGTTTCTCACTGTCTGGCATTGCTTTCCCCAGAGACTGGGCCAGCCTCTTCCTTTTGCGGAAAAAGAAAATGATACTCAGAAGAGTGAAGACTGGGGGATCTTTCAGTGTGTGGGTAGCAGTTTGGATTAGAGCAGGGCCCCTAAATGAGCATTTCCTCAATGTTCCCATTCAATGTGCATGCCCTAGAGCAATGTCAAGGCCCTCAGGACTTCCTGAGAACCCCATTCCTGCTCTAACTCTTTCTAAATCTAAGCCAGTCCCCCAAATCCTAAGGATTGCACAAAAGAGAGACCACTTGTAGGGTTCCTCCCAAGCCTATCAGGCAACTCTGAATTCCCAAGAAAACTGAACACAAAGGGGACTGGCACTTCCAGAATGTCCAGCATGCTAGGTAACACGCATAGCGCTTCTCTGAACCTGGGAAGGAACCCTGGAAGGTAGGTGTTTCTATCCATTTTATAGCTGAGGAAACTGCAGCTCCGAGGGCTCACCATGCACTTACTACACACCTCACTCAAAGTCACTTGAGTTGTAAGTGGCAGAAATGGCAGCCAGCTCTGCATCTGGCTCAGTCTAGTCCTGTGTTCTCCGTCGTCGAGCCAGACTGCCCTTCCCGGTTCTTACAGCAATTCGGGGTCTCCTTGGCCTTTCTTGTTCCTGACCCCAAAGCTTAAAGAATTCCATGTAAACATAAAGGTCAGTGAGTTATAGGCTTGAGATCCTTAGGCCTGAGACTGGCAGTACATGGCTGTATTGCAGTACAGAAACCAGCGGCTCCATAGAACTTTCTATGGAGCAGCTGTGAAGGGCAGTCCCACAAAGACCCTCCTCTCCCCAGAGACACAGTCAGCAGGCCTTGCTTTGTTCCTGCCTCCCACCGTCCAGTCCTATTCTTCCTTCCTCTCCCACCCCTTCCTCTCTGTGAGCCCTATGGTTCCACCCCCCCACCCCCACCCCACCTCCCACTTGGTAGGCAGCTGGAGGAGATTTAGGAGCAGCAGATCCTCTTAGGGCCTCTGGAACAAAAAAAAGACTGAAATCATTCTTAGGACCTGGCGGGGGGCAGCCTGGAGCAGCACCTGTCTTGGGCTCCACAGCTCCCCAGACAGAGGTGACTTCTGGCCTCCTGCCCAGCCAACCCACTGTGAAGGAACCAAATGAACCGAGGAATTGGGGAGCAGGAGAGAAGAGCGTGCTTGTGCTTGTTCATGTGTGTGTGTGAGCGAGAGAGAGACAGAGAGAGCGCGAGGAGAGCATGCAGCGCATTTTTTTGTTTGTTATTGGAGCATTTTTTGAGCTGGCTGGCTAAATGCCTCTGGGGAAAGTAACCAGTGGAGACTTGTTGGGGGGGGTCGTGTATAGCAGAGAGGAATGTGCTCTCCTGGGAGCTGTTTCCCCCCAGAGCAGGCAAACCCTCCAGTCCCAGCTGGGACCGCTCCCACTGACAGCTGTTTGGGGGCAAAGCCCCTCCCCCAGGGCAAGCTCCCTGCTGCTCCTGGCTCCTGTCACCTTGGCAACCAGCTTCTTTAGGCTCTGCAAATAGAAAAGGTCCCTTATGCCCAGAAAAGGGATGGGGGAGCGGGTGGGGGAGGGGAGTAAGGGGCGGAGAGCGGAGCCTAAGAGGTTGGGCTTTGGAGAGGAAGGCAAAAGGTCTGACTTTGCCCTTGGAGACATGAGGACTGAATAACAGAGGGCAGAAGAGGGCAGGCAGCAAGGGTCCCTCCAGGGAAGCTGAGTCCTAAGGGAGCTGGGCCACAGCTCTAGATAGGAGACTTGTTCCTGGAGTCCTCATGCTAGTGGATAAGCTCCAGGCTTTGGGTGTACACTCAGGCCCAAAGGTGAGGAGAAAGCTGCTGACCGGGAGGGAGATGCTATGATCAAAGGGAACTGTCGGGTCATGGAAAATCTGGGTCCTTTTCACCCAGTGGGGCCTCCAGATGCCAGGGCTTTGTTCTGTATCCCCAGCCCGCTTCAGGTCTCAGCTGAAGGCAGAGCATTCTCTGTCGGGAAGCCCTGCCATGGGGCTGCAGAGGGCATTCTGTGTCAGGGAGCAGCGGCTTCTCTCTCCCAGAGCCTGGACGAGGTGATGCTGTGGATTCTAGGGTTTTGGGGAACCATCTTTCCCTCTGAAACAGCCTCCCAACTGTGGGGTAAAAATACACTTTAAGAGAATCCAATAAAAACAAAAGCCCACAGGTGGGCCTGGTATCTAGCTGGAAATAAAAATTCCCAATAATTTTGATACTAAAATCATGGAACCAGCCAGGAAGGTTGTTTCAACTATCCACGATAGGACCAAATTAGATCTAAGAAACTCTTCTTATATTCAAGGGGGGAAAATCCTTAAGGTAGAGGTGATGAGTGGAGGAGTTTGCATCCTTCACCACATGTATGTGGATGCTTGGGGAAAAGGGAGAGAGGGAGAGGGAAAGAGAGAGATAGAGAGAAAGCGAGAGAGAGAGAAGGAGAGAGAGAAGAGGGAAAGGGAGAGAGGGAGAGTAAGCCGACTGCAGTACACAAAGGGGCTTAGAATTATTAGGCAGATCTTCTTTCCTGAAACTCGTCACCCTAGGCTTCTATTACATTATTTCCCTGGTTGCTGCCAGCTAATAATAATAATTACCATTTAATGAACAACCATGTCCCAGGAACTGTACTAAATACTTTACCTACATACCTCACTTAATCCTAACAATGATTATTCCATCTCACAAATGAAAAAGATATGGCTTGGAAAGAGTGATTAACTGTCATCCCCAGAGTTTGTCTCTTAAATTGTTCTGTTCGCCACAACAAATATTCCTTTAGGGCCAATTATATGCCATGCAGGGTGGCGCCTATGGCTCAGTGGGTAGGTCGCTGGCCCCATATACTGAGGGTGGTGGGTTTGAATCCAGCCCCAGCCAAACTGCAACAAAAAATAGCCGGGCACTGTGGCGGGTGCCTGTAGTCCCGACTACTCGTTGCTGAGGCCAGAGAATCGCCTAAGCCCAAGAGTTGGAGGTTGTTGTGAGCTGTGACGCCACGGCACTCTACCTAGGGCAATAAAGCGAGACTCTGTCTCTAAAAATAAATATATATATGTGTGCGTGTGTGTGTGTGTGTGTGTGTATACACACATATATATATAAATTCTGTGCCATGCATTGTGCTGGGCACTGTGGGGGCTACAGAGGGGGATAGAGTTTAAATTCTGGTAGAGGTTGTGGAAATTTGAGTTATGCTTTGAAAAATGAGTATGTTTCAAAAATGGAACAGAAGGAGGATTAGCTCAGCTGGCACTAGGAAGCACCTAAGCCCAGAGCGGCCATGTGCGCACGTGACCATCTGTGTGGGGGTGGGGAGTGGGACCTGTTCCTCCTCCTTCTCCCTTGCCCCACTGCCATTACTGTGCGTCTTCCAAGAGACTCAGCCCTGTGCCCCTTGGTGTTTCACTCCTAGAGGAGTTTGTCTGTTCATACCTTCAGACACCTATGCCCTGTCTGCTGACAGCCTCTCAGTACGTGTCCATCCCTTCCTCATCCCCTCTTCCCGTAGATCTCTCCCTGTCTATTGGATATTCCTACTTGGGTATCACCCTACCTGCAGGCAAGTTTTTGTTGTTGTTGTTATTATTTTAATTTGGAGAATCCAAAAACAACACAAAAACCAAAACCCTGAAAAATCAAAACCCAGTTCCCTTTCCCAGTTTCTGGACCACTGTCTGTAATCGTGGGGTCTTCCTGCGCCCCAGGCTCACAGAGTTATTCTGAGTTCACTTTCCTTCGCCAAGAAGGCAGGGTGTCATAGTGGGAAAAGCATGGAATTCAGAGTTAACCTGATTTCAGGCCCCAGTTTCGTCACTTGTTAGTTTAATGACCATAATCAAGTTACTTCATCTCTATAAAGCTCAATTTCCTCATCTATAAAATGGAGGTGATTATATTTCCCACCGGCTGTAAGGATGAGTGAGGTGGCTGGGAAAGGACCAGCACAAAGTGACCTCGGGCTAGACATTTGTTCCCTCTCCCTCCTAGTCCCACCCTCCATCACCGCCCAGCTTATCACCAGCTGGTTGCCAGGTTCTGCTGACCCTTCCTCTGCACTGGCTCCCTGCCTTGCTCAAGGCCTGCTGACCAAGCAAGGCTTCACTCATCTCCAGGGCTAGAATCTCAGAGACTGCATTAGTTCCTTCTTGTTTCAAAACCTGCACACCGTCTTTATGTCCTACTTGGTTGTCGGAATGAACACCTAGTCTGTAGTAAAGGTTCACTGAATACCATCGTAATCACTTCTGGCAGACAGACTCCTACGGGACCTTCAAGACCTTCCCCAAATTACCCACTGCACCACTCAGATTGCTCAGGGCTTCTTCATGCAGACCCTCTGTTACCGCCAGGCAAATATGCTCTAGTCTCTTCTCCCTTAGTCCTTATCCCCTGTGACTTACTTGGCCTGTTATGTAACTCTTCCCTCCTCGCCTGCTGGCATAACAACCCCTCTTTGTTGTCCATCTCTCCAAGATTACCTCCACGGCTCTCAACAGCCTGCATCTAATACAGAAATACAGGCTTACTATAGTAATTTGTGCTTGCTGATATGTGTTACTCAGCCACCTGCATCTTTGAGCATTTGATACGTGCAAAGCACCACACCTCACCTGTCAAACGAAGTCAGATTTCCCTTAACCTATGGTGTTGTAGAAGTCACTGGAAACTACTCTCAGTTCTTGCTTGTAAACTAAAAACACTGCTTGATTGCCTCATTGGCTTATTACTACAAATAAACAAGATTCAAATTATAAAAGTTCTTTAAGAAGTTCAAAGCAACATACAAATAGCAAGTGGTATTTTAAGAACAGCTACCATTTACTGAGCTTCTGCTAGACACCAGGCATTGAGCAAAGGCAGTGAACCTCTTTGTAACAGCTACCCTATGTGGTATGTATGTATCGCCACTGACAGAACAGGAAGTCAAGATCCGGAGAGGGTCAGCAATTTGTCTGAGATTGTACAGCCTATAGGTGGCGGAGTCAAGATTCAAACCCAGATCTGACTTTGAAATTCATTCCTTTAACCATTTATGCTGAACAAAGTAGACACAGAGATGCAGATACCAGTTTCTTTTTTAATGCTCCAAGCTGCTTAGCCAAGAATCCTGTAAACAATGGGTATTTGGGGGTTTTGCAAGAGGGCTGCAGAGCCAGCTAAAGACTTTAAGGCATATATACACCACAGTAGAGTGCCCCCTGCCATTGGCAATCTGTTTTTAGAACTTAGTTTCCTCTTACAGGGAAACTTCCCTTAACTCTACAGTCCTTAAAACTCCTTCTGACCCTAAGCCTGGAGGGAATGTACCATGGAAAGTTCATGTAGTTATTGTTTTAGATTTTTTTAAAAAGAGCTTCCTGTCTATTTATGTATATGTGAAGCTCTGTTTTCCAGTCAACCTCAATCTCAGTTACTTCCTGAAGTCTGATCACACAAGGTATCTTTCAAAATGAGCAGCCTTTTGAAAGTGCTAGCATAATTTATTTTTAAGAGACAGGGTCTCACTATGTTGTCCAGGCTGGCCTTGAACTCTTGGGCTCAAGGGATCTCACCTCAACCTCCCAAAAGCATAAATTAAATCCTCTCCCCACAAGCTCCCCATAGCATAATTTAGACCCATAAAACTGACTTCTCTCCCTTAGCCACCCTGGTCTTCAAGTGTACCAGATGGCTGTAGATCTCTGAACGCACTGTGGTATTTTGTGCCTGAGTCTTCCTGTATGCTGTTCCTTTTGTTATCTTCCCAATTCTGAATCATGCTAAACACTTACTTCCTCTTCCTCTCTGCTTTCCTTCTAAAGCTGAATACCCTTTTATGTTCTTTATTTATATTATTTTGTTGTTGCCCTTGGTAGAGTGCCGTGGCATCACAGCTCACAGCAACCTCAAACTCTCGGGCTTGAGCGATTCTCTTGCCTCAGCCTCCCAAGTAGCTGGGACTACAGGCGCCTGCCACAACGCCCGGCCACTTTTTTGCTGCAGCTATTGTTCGTTGTTTTAGCTGGCCTGGGCTCGAACACGCCAGCCTGGGTGTATGTGGCCGGTGCCCTACCCACTATGATACGGGTGCTGGCCCTTTTCTATGTTCTTAAAATCATATCATAACGCTTACTAAATTATGCTGAGAGTATATACCATCTCTCTCTTTTGCTAGATTGCAATCTATTCTAGGGACCATGTTTTAGCCAGCACCAAGTGTACGTAGTACTTGGTCTACAGTAGGTGCTTAATAAATGTTGTTGAGTGTATGAATCAGGGGTGGCGAACACACGGCTAGAGCTGCATGCGGCTCCTGGCCAAAATGAATTTCGGCTCTTTGCCTCTTATCATTATTTTGTATACTGTGGCTCTTTGGCAAGTTTGGATTTTGTTATGCTGCTTCTGAGGAGGGACCTCTGAGGAGCGATCTCCGAGCGCGTAGTCGAACTTGTTCGCCACCCCTGGTATGAATGGTTGAAAGTACTGTATTTTCCCTTGACTTTCTATATCTCAAATACTAATGGTTAGTAAAAAGCTATTCCATTTCTCTCTCATGGGCATCCTCTCCCCTATAGTCCAGATAGCTCCAAACCCTAGTCAGTGACAGAGGACTGCTAGACACCAAGTGCGTGAGCAGGTTGTGGCTGGGTGCTTGCAGCTCCCATAGACTGTGGGAGCTCATTTCCACGACAGTGAGCTGGGTCCTGCCTGCTTCAAGCCTTGAGAACAAATTGTATAGGAAGTCCCACAAATGGAGTCCTACCATTTTGTCTTTCATTCAGTCATTCAATAATATTGATTGAGCATCTACTAAATCCAAGATATTTGGGGAGAAACAAAGGAATTACATAAATTCTGCCTACTAAATGATGTGAGTCATTTACAGAACTAACTATGAGATAACTATCGTCCTTACCCCCTTTAAAGATGACGACACAGCTCAGCGCCCATACCACAGTGGTTTCGGTGCCAGCCAAGGCTGGCGGGTTTGAATCCAGCCCAGGCCAGCTACACAACTGCAATAAAAAACAACCGGGCCAGCTGACAACTGCAATAAAAAACAGCCAGGCATTGTGGTGGGCACCTGTAGTCCCAGCTACTTGGGAGGCTGAGGCAAGAGAATTGCTTAAGCCCAAGAGTTTGAGGTTGCTGTGAGCTGTGACAGTACAGCACTCTACCCAGGGTGACATAGTAAGACTCTGCCTCAAAATAAATAAATAAATAAAATAAAATAATAAAGATGATGACACAGAGAGGTCAAGGAACTAACCCAGTGTCACACAGTTGGTAAGCAGCAGAGGATTCAAACTCAGGCATTTTGATTCAAGAACCCACACCTGAGTGCTGGCGCCTGCCTGTCTGAGGGCGGTGCAAAGCCTAGAAACTTCGGTGAAAGCTTAGAGAAAGGGGGGAGGCTTCTTAGCTACAAGGGTTGGGGAATGACAACTAGGATTTGATTAGTGGCATTCTAGAGCAGTGGTTCTCAACCTTCCTAATGCCTCACCCTTTAATACAGTTCCACATGTTGCAGTGACCCCCCAACCATAAAATTATTTTCGTTGCTACTTCATGAAAATAAATAAAAATAATTTTATGGTTGGGGGACACTGCAACATGAGGAACTGTATTAAAGGGTCGCGACATTAGGAGGCAGTAGGAAGGTTGAGAACCACTGCTGTAGACAAAACAGAGTCCCTGATGGGTTCTGGTCAGAGATAAGATCTGTGCACTAGGAAGATTTGTTTGCATTCTATCTACAAGATGAATTATAGCGAGAAGAAACCAGAATCAGGAAGACCAGTCAGAAAGTCATTGAAATACTCTAAACAAAGGCTCGGTTCCTATAGCTCATGTGGCTAAGGCATCAACCACATACACCAGAGCTGGCGGGTTTGAATCCAGCCCAGGCCTGCCAAAAAACAATGACAACTACAACCAAAAAATAGCTGGGCATTGTGGTGGGCACCTGTAGTCCCAGTTACTTGGGAGGCTGAGGCAAGAGAATCACTTAAGCCAAGGAGCTAGAGGTTGCTGTGAGCTGTGATGCCACAGCACTCTACCCAGGGGGACGGCTTGAGGCTCTGTCTCAAAAAAAAAAAAAAGAAAGAAAAACTCTAAACAAAAGGATTTTTTTGACCCAGGACAATGCTGGAGTAAAGTCATGGTCTTTGCTTTTTATTAACCTCAAAAG
>CAUYPK010077615.1:0-12605 GCA_963574355.1 Loris lydekkerianus | reverse complement strand
GTGATTAGGTTGATCGAACACACGCAGCCACTTGCCAGTTTTCCACTGTTTTTGTCCTCCTCCTGGGGTCCAGAAGTTCCTTGCTGGCTCCCTGTATCCTCAAAGGGATGATCATAGGCAGGTCCCACCAGCCAGAGATGTCTGGAGTCTTGTCTCCCCAGACTCGCCCTGCCCAGTTGCAGGGAAGCTGTTACTCAGCCGCCATCTTTAATTCAATCCCCTTCTTCCTAGTTTTAAAGGTGAATGCCTCGTTCATTTATTCTCAATATTTTTTATATTAGTCAGCATTATAGAGTTGACTGCACGCAGCTGAGATACAAAATAATAACACTTAAGTGTAGTGGAAGTTTGCTTTTTTGTATGTGAAAACTTAGAGGGCAGGACATGCAGCACTGGCCTGGTAACTACTTTGTAAAAGCCTTAGAGACTCAGGATTCTTCTATTTTCTTGTTTTTAGGGGATAGCTCTTGTCTACCAGATGCACGATAATTCATTTTATGCTTGTGTTTCGGTCAGCACAGAGGTGGAAGCCAGTAAGAAGGGCTTCCTTTCCCTGAATATATGATGTGGAGGTTACACCTTCACTTCTGTTTGTATTCTGTTGGCAAGAACTCAGTTCTACAGCCACACAAAGGAAGACTGGCTATTTAGTTTTTATTCTAAGAAGCCGTATGTCCAGCTAAAAATTAAGGGTTCTATTACTATGGTAGGAAGGGAAAACGAATACTGAGGAGAACTAGCAGTCTCTGCCACCACCCACCCTCTCCCCCTTTGGTCACATGCACCCATCTTCCCAGCCACACCCATGCCAAGAGAGACGGCTCTAAAATCCCTTGTGGTTTTTGAATCCAACTCAAAGTCTGGTATCTGTGGGTAATGACCCAAAGTCTGTATCTGTGGGTAATGCACAGTCCTCTCCACCAGGTCTGATTGTCAAGGCTAAGCTGTCTGCCTCTCACCTGCCCAATACACAGGATGAGGTAGAAGCAGGGAAACAACGATAACAGGTCCCATTTGGACCGAGGAGAGAGTGAAACCCACACTGCTAACGGCAGTCACACCCCACCGCTCCCTCAGAGGAGCTCCCTAGTTCATTACACCTTGTGTTCCCCGACGTGGCCCTGTGTGTGCACGCTTTCATGTGCATTACACTTTGTGGTCATACCTGAGTTGGGCTGGGCAGAGTGGGCTCTCCTGTAGCCTGGGAGGCTTTTGTAGCCCACTTCTTACTGATCTGTGTCAAGTCAATTCTTTGTCAAACATGAACAAGAAGGTCTCTTGTTTAGAAATAAATTTTTGTGCCTGAAGATCCTCGTGTTCTTCTAGTTTTCTCTGTGCTTTGCTCATTGCCTCTTCTTTTGACTTAGTAGAAGCTAACTAGTTGCATCTGAAGCAAAAATGTGGGTAAAAAATTCTACTAATCAGATCCTTTCCTCCAGGATGGCTTCACTTTTCTGGCAAGAACATCTTTTTTTTCTTAATCCTTCACCCAGGAAGTGTACAGTACACCCTTTGGGTGGGACTTTACCCAATCCTTTCCGCCATCCCCCTTACTTAAATTTAATTGTTTCTGTCATGTGAGGATATAGTTTTTAATCTGTTGGGTCTGACTAATTGAGTAGGTATGGTGCTTGTTTTTCCATTCTTGTGATACTTTGCTTAAGAGAATGTTCTCCAACTCCATCAGGTTGTTAACAAAGATACGAAATTGTCATCTTTTTATAACTGAGTAGTATTCCATGGTATACATATACCACAGTTGATTAATCCATTCATGTTTTGAAGGGCACCTGGGTTGTTCCCACACGTTTGCACTTGTGAATAGTGCTGCTATAAACATTCAAGTGAAAATGTCAAAGAGCATCTCTTGAAAGTGTTGATAAAGTCTAGAGG
Organism: Loris lydekkerianus; assembly: GCA_963574355.1. Lineage (NCBI taxonomy): Eukaryota > Metazoa > Chordata > Mammalia > Primates > Lorisidae > Loris > Loris lydekkerianus. Next base: position 10,712 of record CAUYPK010077615.1, on the reverse strand, counting down.
CCATGGGCTCCCTTCTTGATAAATCTGGCACTGCAGAGTCGTCACTCTTAAGAGCTGCATTTTGGGGGCATATAAATGAAAATGCTGTCTTCGTTGTGAACAGCCACATACCTAGCTAGACACCAATGGTTTTATTATTATAGAAAAGAGAGCAAATAGATGTTGAGGCATAGTTACCAGTCTAAGCCGTGTCTGATAATTTACGTCCATACATTTTCTTTGATGTCTTGCTTTCATTCTATCTTACAAGACTGCTGTTCAGTATTTTCATTGCTTCTCAGTTCTAAGTAGGGAGTGCACTGAATGAATGTGTGTTACTTTCACATGATCATAATGTTGAAAAATCATTAAGTCAAACCATTGTAAATCAGGGACTGTCTGTGTTTTGTGATTTCCCCTGTAATTTCCTTTATATCCTACGGGTCAGTTAAGAGTATTTTTTAATTCACCAACCAATATTTTTCATTTTAGTTGATCTTTTTCTGATTTCCAATTTAATTCTATTGTCAACATATAATGCGAACATATGATATCAAGTTTTTGAAATTTATTAAGATTCTTTGGGCCCTTCTACATGATCATCCTTGTGACTTTTCGATGCATAAAATTAAGAATATCACCTTTATTTCCTGATGTAGGTTTATGAACTCTCACCACTATGCTTCTCAAAAGTTTATATCTATATCTTCTTCCAGAAATACAGAATCATGTTATATATATTATCTTGCAGATTTCTTTCTTTCTTTCTTCCTTTTTTTTTTTTTTTAAGACAAAGTCTCATTTTATCACCCTCGGTAGAGTGCCGTGGTGTCACAGCTCACAGCAACCTCCAGCTCTTGGGCTTAGGTGATTCTCTTGTCTCAGCCTCCTGAGTAGCTGGGACTACAGGCACCTGCCACAACACCCAGCTATTTTTTGTTGAAGTTTGGCCAGGGCCGGGTTTGAACTCACCACCCTCGGTATATGGGGCCAGCGCCCTCCTCACTGAGCCACAGGCATTGTCCATATCTTGCAGATTTCTTTTACAAAGGTAATAATAATATGTCTGGAAAGAATCCCATGTAGATACATATGACTTGGAGCACATCCTTAATTATTTTGTCAGGATTAGCTCCATGTGTGAAATTGCTCATTCAAAGGGCATCCTTTTAAAAAAGGGGCTCTTCTAAATTTTTGCTGTGTTGATCAATTTGTTTTCCTCCATCCCCTGAGATGCATCAAAGCAGTTTTTTCTCCTGTCAGTCCTGCAGACACAGCTCCTTTCCTATACCTGCTTGAGCATTATGAATCATCTTGTTTTTTTCTCTGCTGATGGTCAAACTGCTTCCTTTTGCTCATGAGGAGACAGAATTTTGGAGATACATAGTGGTTGGCAAAATGAAGCAGAAAGAGCTCTGGGAGTTCATCCTGCTTCTCTTTTCCTGCCTCGGACACAGGGTGGAAGAGAGACAACATCCAGCTGTGCCCTCGCCTTTCACATTCAGAATTGTGCAGCCCCAAATTCTTTTATCTTGTCCAGCACTCACTGGGCTGAAATTTTGTGAAAGATATGCCTTCCTCCTGGGGCCAATATCTGTGCTTCATCCAGGACACAGAGCTTGACAAATATTTTTTAGCCAAATGTGTTTTCTTAGCTGGAAGCCGGAGAACCATCAAGACTGTCCTTCCCTGGCTGTGCAGCTCTGCACGGTGCTAGGAACGCCGATCTCTGCCAACACGTTTTTAGGACTTCCTTTCAGAGGCTGACAGCACTGGGGCCACCTACCTGCTCCAGTTAAGCTATTGGTTCTTCAGAACCAAAGAGATGTGGCCACTTGGATGCAGAAACCAAAATAACAATTGAACTTTAAAAACATGTATGATTTAATTTTTTAAATTGACACATAATAGTAGTACATGTTTACAGGGTACCCAGTGATGTTTCCATGCAGTGATCAGATGAGGGTAATTAGCATATCCTTCATCTCAAACATTTCTCATTTCTGTGTGTTGGGGACACTTGATATCCTCCTTCTAGCTATTTGAAATCGTATCATGTATTATTGTGAGTCACAGTCATCCTGTCACGCTATAGCACGCTAGAACTTAGTCCTCCTGTTGAGCTGTAGTTTTGTATCCTTTAACAAGCTTCTCCTTATCCTCCTGTCCCTTCCCCTCCCCTTCTCACACTACTTGAGCATCACAGCTACCCTGTGAGCTAGGAACAATGATTGTTCACCTGTTAAAGATAAGTACACTGAGGGCTAAAAAAGACTTGGGAACTTACATTGTTTTGCACATCTAGAAAGAGGCTTTCCCAGAACACCCTGTGTATGTAACCTGTTACCCCCTGGTTATCCACATTGCTGTATTTTCATAACATCACTGATCACAATGTGCACTTATTGAGTTGTGGTTTTGCTTCTTTATTGGGGCGGACAGCCTCCAAGGTAGCGCCAATGTCCTCACTTTCTGCTAGTCATGCCATTGTGTTGTCTCCTCCCTCACGGAATCACACTGGTCTGTGTGACTCACAGAGTGTGGCAGAAACGGTGATGCATGATTTCCAAGGTCAAGTCATAAAGTGCACTGCGGCTGAGCCTTACTTACAGAAGCCAGCTGTTGCTTCGTCGTGAGGACACTCACACAGCCTGTGGAGAGCCTACATTCAGAGTAACTGGGCCTCCTACTGACAGCCAGCACCAACTTCCCAGCCCTCTGAATGAGCCACCGCGGAAGCAGAGCCACAGCCCAGTCTGGCCTTCGGATAACTACAGCCCCAGCGTGACTTGAACTGCGGTCTCACCCCTCACAGAACTGCCCAGAAAATCTGCTCTAGAGTTTCTGATTCACTTTTGATGCCACTTGAGACATGGAATTAGAAACTTGAGTCATAAGAAATGTTTATTGTTGTTTGAAGGAAGCATGGGGTAATTTATTACACAGCAATGGATAGTTAAGACACTTATTTGTCTATTTCCCCTAGTAGACTATAAACACCTTGAGGGCAGGCCTCCTGTCTCTCTCAACCCTCCCACGTGTAGAATAATGACAAGCACACAGCAGCAACTTCATAAATATTCAGTGGGCAAGTGAATCACTTAAAGAGATAGCAAGAGGATTAAAATCTTTATGCTGTCGTCTTACCTCTGGGTCTTTCCCCTCACCACTGTATTGCCTCCCCTCCCTCACAGGGGGCAGCCACATAGCCACCTGAGAGCGGGTGTTTTTGTCTGTTGCCTACACAGCAATTCATAGTTAATTAAACCTTTGAATAAACAGAACAAGAGAGGATATAAAAGTAATGAGCTGACAGCCCAGTGTGCAATATGCTGGGCTGAGAAGATAATTTAATTTAGAAAAGAATTATGCACAGGCAAAAGAGCAGTCCATTAAAAAAAGGTAACTGTCTGGAAAGAGATAAAACAAAAATGGATTCTGCATCCTGTGAAGTAAACAAGGGAACCACACATTTGGGGGCACTTTGGAATCGTCAGAGCTGGGATCTCGTGAAGAGTGGGACAGGGAAACTCTGGGTCATGTAGGCAGGAGGTTGGCAGAAGGGCCCTCCAGTTCTCCTGCATGGGTTGCAAGATGTGTCTTGCTGGGACGTCGTTCTTATCCTGGGATTGCTTTGCTTACAACCCAAGTGTCTTAGTGTGGATTTCTCCCAGAGCAAGGAACACGAGTTAGTAAGAAGGAAGGTAATTCAGGGAGAGAAAGGCAGCAAATAAGGAATGAATGATTAATGCGGCTACCACAGTGGGTAACTGAAGCTTAATCCTATGGGGGAAGACGTTGAGAAACCTCCCAAAACACATGCCTCAGATTTATCTCAGATGAAGGGTAAAGGAGCTGAGGTATTTACACTGCTGCACCCATCAATCGTTAGTTAAGAGCTGCTCTAGATATGGGAAAAGTGGCAGCCTGAAGGCAGATCTCTTGACAAGATGCAGGGGTATCCCTTGTGTACAAAATGGTAAAGGGATATGTGGGATTGTGGACAGAGCATTGAAGAGCATCTATTACGCTCCCTTTGGCTCCCAGATCCCCAGGTTCTGAAGATCCCAGAGGTGCCCTTGGACTTTTTCATCATCCACCTCTGTCCCAATGTGATTTCAGTTGCCAAGTTCTGGCCGTCCTTCCCAGGCTACCTTTCATGGTCTGTCCATTCTTATTGCTTTAGTTTCCACTGATCTAGATGCTGGATTCACAGAAGGAACAAACACAGAGGTGAAGGGCATGGACTGGCCTTTAGAATCTGTATTAACTCTTTAACATGTTCCCAGAAGAAACAACTTGCAGTGCTAGGTTTCCCCAAATCCCTCACCTGTGCAAATCCCGCAATTACAGTAAGTGCTGGGGGGGGGGGGGGGGAGTTTATAACAAGGTGATCTCATGTACTCAGGCATATCCAAGGAGGTCCTCCAACACATGATGTTTAACAAAGTTAAAGACTGTTATCCTGCTTGGGATCAAAAAGTATGTAATTATTAGTTTAATAACTGTCACATCTCCCTGGAAACTCCATGAGGGCAGGAATTGTGCTTGTGTCAGAGTGGGAATAAAAATGCAGAGATGAATCTCTAAAGTTTTATTTGGGAATCACAGAATTTCAATTTGGGGCATAAACAGAAAATGGGTGGTAAATTATATAAATAAGTAAGCTTATTTGGTAAGTCATATAAAATTATATAAAGTGTTGCTGATCAATCATCTTGATCAAATTTAATTGTCTCTCGGTGCTGGCATGAACCTGTCCTGGTTGTCTCTGTTCCACATAAGGAGGGGAAGTTTGTGTACTATGAACACTATTTGGGTGAGGGACACACCTATAGCCAAGACTCAATAATTATAAAAGTGATTCATACAACCTAAAACATTTGTATCTTCTTAATACTTGAAATAAAAACAGATACAACCAGAATCATGACTGATAATATATTATATTTTTATGTGCTTATATAATTTTTGAAACATTTATACTAGGTACCAAGAAGATATCAATAAATATAACAGAAGATCTGGTCTTATTTTTCACTTGATACTTTTTCTGGGATGAGTTTGCAAACTTAATTCTAAAATCCTCTGTTTATACACATATGCAAATAAAAACCTTACAGCCTTTATTTTAGAATTTTAGTTATGAGATGATAAAACATAAACCCCTCGGTTTATAAAAGACAATTGGATGGAGATTGTATTTTGGCAAAATGGGATAAAGCTAAACTCTTAACATTGTATTCTTACGTATACAGCAGTTAGAGTTAACTGTCAATACACTGTTTTAGACAAGAGAGTTAATTGTAAAAATACAAGTGGATTATGTAAGGAAGCCCAAAAGATAAAAGTTGTTTTAACAATGTCTGTAGAGTATTCTCTGGGTTTAAATTTCTTGTCCTTGAAGTTGACATTGCTGCCTCTCCTTTTAGTATAGGGAAGATGTCTTTTACAATACATGGGAATTTAATCTTTTGTTTTTAAAGTACGGTGCGAAGGTCACAATGACCTGTTTGTGTATCTTTTTGTTTTCAAGTGTTGTTATTTAAATAGTCAGTATATCAGAATTGTTGAGGCATTTTGAAAAGGAAGAAAGAGTTTAGCTTAGAGAAGGATAAAGAGGAGGAGTTGTAGGAAGGGGAGAGAAAAGCTCCAGGGAAGAAAGAGTCCGCACTACCTTGAGACTGTATCTTACGGGGAGGCAATCTTTGAATCCTGACTCTATTTTGGAGCATTGAGATAGAAATTGAGATATATGTCCTATTTGGAATGTGTGATTTGACAATCCAAGATGGCAGCCAAATAACAGCCTCCTAGCAACAGAGCACGGTGGGTCTGGGGAGATAAGACTCCAGGCATCTCTGGCTGGTGGGATCTGCCTTTAATAATCCCTTTGAGGATACAGGAAGTCAGAAAGGGACTTCTGGACCCCAAGAGGAAGACAAAAACAGTGGAAAAGTGGCAAGTGGTTGTGTGTGTCCGATGGACCTAATCCTGCTGGCAGCTGTAAGTACAAGCAGCAGTGAGACTGCAAACTGGAAAGGCCTTACCTGTGAACTGTTTCGGTGTTTTTGGACTTGGCACTCAGTTGAACTGCCTTTGGGGAGAGCTTGAGCAGGAGTGTGGAGAACTTTGGGCATTGTCTAGGGCCCCAGACTGAGCTGCTGAGCCGGATGGAGCTAATAGTGTTCAGTTGTGAGCCACAGGGAGCCATTGTGAGAGAACTGCTCTGGCAAGCTCTGCCCTCAGGGTCACAGAGCAAGGATTGGGCGGGAGCTAGTAACCTAGTGACTGAGCAGCCTAAAAGTGGGGACTGAGCTGCCTTACAGCCTTAACCCCCAGGGGCAGAGTGAGACTGGTTTTGGCACACTGAAGCCTCAGGATGTTGCCCTGGGTAGAATGCCATGGTGTCACAGGTCATAGCAACCTCAAACTCCTGGGCTTGGCGCTACCCAGACATCCATAAGAGCTGCACCGCGACCCCAACCCGCGACCCACACCCGCTGGGCCTCTGCATGTCCTGACCAGGAACTGTGGGAGCTGTGCAACCCTGCATCCTCCTTCCTGTACCCTTCCTGCCTCCACACAAGCCCACTCATCTGGCCAGGGACTGGTAGCTGCATGCCCTCCGGAGCCCTCCCTGCCTCTGCGCAGAGCCCTTCTCCTGAACAGAGACTGCTGGAGCCTTGGGCTCTCTGTGCCAAAGTCACTGGGTGCCAGGCACTCCCAGCACCATGCACATCATCTCCCACCCTGTGCTGGATCCAGGTGTGTCACACTCTGGAGCTGCTTCCACAACCAGAACTCCCTGGCTGGGGAAGCCAGAGAGGAACTATACAGGGCCACTCCCTACAAAGATACAGCAACAATAGAGTGATCCCGCTGCGGTCTAATCTTGGAGAGACACTTCCTCAACTCTGAGGACAGTTAGAGGCAATGGTGAAAAACAATCATGAGGCGAAATCAACAGAAAAACTCTGGCAATAGGAATAGTCAGAGTAGATCGACTCCTCCAAGGATCAATGGGGCAGACACAGCACAAGATCCCATGCACAAACAAATAGCTGAGATGTCAGAAATCAAATTCAGAATCTGGACAGCAAATAAGATCGAATTAGAATTCCAAGCAGTAACTCCAAAGACATCTCAAGAATTCAATGAATTCAAAGACCAAATGACCAAAGATTTTGACAAATTGAGACAAGAAGTTGCAGCCCTTAAAGATCTGAGAAACACAGTAGAATCCCTCAGTAACAGAATAGAGCAAGCAGAAGAAAGGATTTCTGACTTTGAAGACAAAGCTTTTGAATGCTCCCAAACTCTCAAAGAGGAAGAGAAATGGAGAGCAAAAACAGATCAATCTCTCAGATAGTTCGAAGAAAACGAATATTCGTCTTATAGGGATCCCCAAAAGTGATGAAGTGACTTCACAAAGCACAGAGTCTCTTCTCCATGAGATTATGAAGGAGAACTTTCCAGACATGCCAAGAGATTCTGAAATTCACATAGCAGACAGTTTCAAAACTCCAGCACGACTCAAATCAAATAAGACATCCCCTAGACACATCATAATCAACTTCATTAAAGTTAATGTGAAGGAGAAAATCTTGAAAGCAGCCAAACAAAAAAAAAATCATCACCTACAAGGGCAAAAATATTAGAATAGCTGCAGATCTCTCTGTTGAAATCTTTCAAGGTAGAAGAGAATGGTCATCAACTTTTAATCTCCTAAAACAAAATAACTTTCAACCCAGGATCCTGTACCCAGCTAAACTGAGTTTCATTTATGACAGAGAAATGAAATACTTCAATGACATTCACATGTTGAAGAAATTTGCCATAAGTAAACCAGCTCTCCAGGATATTCTTAGACCTATCCTCCATAAAGACCAGTGTAATCCTCCACCTCAAAAGTGAAACCACCCAGAAAATTTTGATCAAATTCCAACTTCCACAGTCGCAAAAGGATTAAAAATGTCCACCGGACTCTCAAAAGGCTTATCAATATTCTCAATTAATGTGAATGGTTTAAATTGTCCTCTAAAGAGGCACAGGTTGGCTGCATAGATACAAAAACTCAAGCCATGTATATCTGATGCATACAAGAATCACATCTTACATTAAAAGACAAATTTAGACTCAAGGTGAAGAGATGGTCATCTCTACTCCAGGCAAATGGAAAGCAGAAAAAAGCAGGTGTTGCAGTCCTATTCACAGACGCAATATGCTTTAAACCAACAAAAATAATTAAGGATAAGTAGGGACACTTTATATTTGTTAGAGGGAATACTCAATATGATGAGATTTCAATTATTAATATTTATGCGCCCAACCAGAACACACCTCAATTTATAAGAGAAACTAACAGACATGAGCAACTCAATTTCCTCCAGTTCAATAGTAGATGGAGATTTTAACACCCCTTTATCAGTGCTGGATAGATCCTCCAAAAAGAAGCTAAGCAAAGAAATTTTAGATTTAAACATAACCATTCAACATCTGGACTTAAAAGACATCTACAGAATATTTCATCCCAACAAAACTGAATACACATTCTTCTCATCAGCCCATGGAACATACTCCAAAATCGACCATATACTAGGCCACAAATCTAACTTCAGCATATTTTAAAAAATAGAAATTATTCTTTGCATCTTCTCAGACCATCATGGAATAAAAGTTGAACTCAATAACAACAGGAACCTGCATATCCATACAAAAACATGGAAGCTAAACAACCTTATGCTGAAGGATGATGGGTAATAGTTGAGATTAAGAAGGAAATCACCCAATTTTGGGCACAAAACAACAATTAAGACAAGAATTACCAGAACCTCTGGGATACTGCAAAGGCAGTCCGAAGAGGAAAATTTACAGCACTGCAAGCCTTCCTCAAGAAAATGGAAAGAGTGAAAGTTAATAACTTAATGGAATATCTCAAGCAACTGGAGAAGGAAGAATACTTTAACCCCAAACCCAGCAGAAGAAAGGAAATAACCAAAATCAGAGCAGAATTTAATGAATTTGAAAACAAAAGAATTATACAACAGATCAATAAATCCAGAAGTTGGTTCTTTGAAAAGATCAATAAAATAGATAAACCTTTGCCTAACCTAATTAGGAAAAAAAGAATAAAATCTCTAATTTCATCAATCAGAAATGGTAACGATGAAATAACAACAGACCCCTCAGAAATTAAAAAAATCCTCAACGAATACTACAAGAAACTCTACTCTCAGAAATACGAAAATCTGAAAAAAATCGACCAATACCTGGAAGTATGCCACCTCCCAAGACTTAGCCAGAATAAAGTGGAATTGTTGAACAGGCCCATATCAAGTTCTAAAATAGCATCAACTATACAAAATCTCCCTAAAAAGAAAAGCCCAGGACCAGATGGCTTTACTTCAGAATTCTACCAAACCTTTAAAGAAGAACTAGTACCTATACTACTAAATCTCTTCCAAAATATAGAAAAAGAAGAAATATTACCCAACACATTCTATGAAGCAAACATCACCTTGATCCCCAAACCAAGGAAAGACCCAACAAGAAAAGAAAATTATAGACCAATATCACTAATGAATATTGATGCTAAAATACTCAATAAGATCCTAACAAACAGAATCCAGCAACACATCAAAGAAATTATACACCATGACCAAGTCGGATTTATCCCAGGGTCTTAAGGCTGGTTCAATATATGTAAATCTATAAATGTAATTCAACACATAAACAAACTAAAAAATAAGGATCATATGATTCTTTCAGTTGATGCAGAAAAAGCTTTTGATAATATCCAGCATCCCTTCATGATCAGAACACTTCAGAAAATTGGTATAGAAGGGACATTTCTTAAACTAATAGAGGCCATCTACAGCAAACCCACAGGCAATATCGTATTGAATGAAGTTAAATTGAAATCATTTCCACTTAGATCAGGAACCAGAAAAGGTTGCCCATTGTCTCCATTGCTCTTTAACATTGTAATGGAAGTTTTAGCCATTGCAATTAGGGAATAAAAGATGATCAAAGGTATCCACATAGGATCAGAAGGGATCAAACTTTCACGCTTTGCAGATGATATGATTGTATATCTGGAAAATACTGGGGATTCTCCTACAAAACTTTTAGAAGTGATCAAGGAATACAGCAATGTCTCAGGCTACAAAATCAACACCCATAAATAAATCTGTAGCCTTTATATATACCAACAATAACCAAGCCAAAAAACAGTCAGGGACTCTATTCCTTTCACAGTAGTGCCAAAGAAGATGAAATATTTGGGAGTATGCCTAACAAAGGATGTGAAAGATCTCTACAATGAGAACTATGAAACTTTAAGAAAAGAAATAGCCGAAGATGTTAACAAATTTAAAAACATACTATGCTCCTGGATGGGTAGAATCAACATTGTTAAAATGTCTATACTACCCAAAGAAATATATAATTTTAATGCAATTCCTATCAAAGCTCCATTGTCATATTTTAAAGATTATGAAAAATTAATACTTCGTTTTATATGGAATCAGAAATAAACTCAAATAGCCAAAACATTACTCAGCAATAGAAACACAGCAGGAGGAATCATGCTACCAGACCTGAGATTGTACTATAAATTGATAGTGATCAAAACAGCATGATATTGGCACAAAAACAGAGAAATAGATGTCTGGAACAGAATAGAGAACCAAGAGATGGATCCAGCTACTTACCGTTATTTGATCTTTGAC
>CAUYPK010077614.1:0-18155 GCA_963574355.1 Loris lydekkerianus | reverse complement strand
CTGTCTTCACTCTTGCAGGTTTGTATTCGGTTACCTGGCAGTTCTAGCCTCCTGTCTTTCTTTGCCTATAGGCTGACGATCCCCTGAGGGCCGGGTGTGATTTAGGGTCAGTAAAGTAGTCCTCTGGGTCAGCCCTGCCCTGGGAACTTCCTGGGCCTGTGAGTTTGTTTCTAGTCCCTGCGCTCCATCCAGGTTGGTACTGTCTCAGGCAAACGCTTTACTCACGGGCCTGCATTTCCATCCCAGATTTGTTCCGTGGTGTTTGCCACCTGAGTAGATGCCTGGCCTCCTCTGGTTGCCCAGGGAGAGAGGGGGTGTGGCTTCAGATTATCCAGGAGTTAGCCCTATTGTTGCTAAATGATGGCTGCTGCTCTGTGCCTCAGGGCACTGCTGCTCCGCTGTGGTTCCCTTTCAGCTGACCGTGCTCCAGAGTCAGCACTTATCAGCTGCAGTTTAGGCCCTGTCCTCACCCCTCAAGAAATCACCCAAGAATCTGGACTTTTGGTGGACAGGCCTCCAGACCTCAGAGTGAGAGTGGAGGGGAATGCTGGAAGCTCAGAGTTGCAGGTAGAGAATATATGGGAGGTAGGTCCAGTTATTAGAGGGTCTCTCCCGTGGAGTGTAGTGGGAGGACCTTTGAACTCTGGTCGTTTGTTTGTGGGGCACTCTGAGCCGTTCTAATGGTGGAGGGGACTCCTGTCCACTTGGTGATGGATTTTGTACATTTTGTTTGTATCCTTGGGGTTGAAGCTTGCCTTAATGGGGTTGATGTGCATTCTTCAGCCTTCTCTCTTGGAGCAGCCCAAATTAACCAGGTTACTTGCTAAATTTCTGTCCTTTAACTCTCCTTCTGGACAGGAGACTCTGTGGAAAGCTGGCTTCAGTCAGCCATCTTGTCTCCACCCCTTGTACTTTTCTTTTTTAGGAGACTTCGTATACCTGATGCTATTTCAGTACTTGATATAGGTCCAGTTCTTTGTGACTGAGTTTAGAAATGTAGCTTGTTTCCAGGTATTGGTCTCTTTCTTCCAGGTTTTTATATTTCTGAGAATAAAGTTTTTTACAGTATTCATTGAGGATTTTTTGAATTTCTGAGGTGTCTGTTGTTATTTCACCTTTATCATTTCTGACTGATGATATTACTGATTTTACTCTTCTGCTTCTGGTTAGATTAGCCAAAGGTTTATCGATTTTATTAATCTTTTCGAAGAAACAACTTTTTGATTATTTGATCTTTTAAATAATTCTTTTATTTTCAATTTTATTTAATTCTGCTCCAATTTTGGTTATTTTTTTTCTTCTGCTGTGTTTCAGGTTGAAATGTTCTTCCTTTTCCAGTTGCTGGAGATGTCCCATTAAATTGTTGACTTCTTCTCTTTCCATTCTATTGAGGAAGGCTTGCAAGGCTAAAGATTTCCCTCTTAGGAATGCCTTTGCATTATTCCATATATTAGGATAATTCATGTCTTCATTGTAGTTTTCTTCCCAAATTTGGTATTTTCCTTCTTAATGTCTTCCATGACCCAGATATCACTCAGCATAAGGTTACCTAGCTTCTAAGGCTTTGTATGAGTATGAACATTCCTATTGTAATTGAGTTTATCTTTAATTCTGTGGTGGTTCAAGAAGATATGAGGAATAATTTATATTCTTTTAAATTTGCGAAGGTGAGACTTGTGACCTAAGATATAATCAATTTTGGAGGATGTTCCATGGGCTGATGATTCATGTGTGTTCAGTTTTATTAGGGTGAAATATTCTTGGCTCAAGGGCCTAAGGCACCAGCCACATGCACCTGATCTGGCAGGTTTGAATCCAGCCTGGATCCACCAAACAACAATTACTGCTGCAACCAAAAAATATCCGGGCATTGTGGCAGGTGCCTGCAGTTTCAGCAACTTGGCAGGCAGAGGCAAGAGAATCACTTGAGCTCAGGACTTGGAGGATGCTGTGAGCTGTGATGCCACAGAACTCTACCCAGGGTGACAGCTTGAGGCTCCTTTGTTTTATCTTTGGTGAATTTAATTAAAATGTGCCTAGGAGATAATTTATTTGGATTGAGTCATGCTGGGGTTCTGAAACTGCTATCTGAATGTGAGTTACCCTTGCAATGCTTGGGAAATTCTACTCTTAAATCTCTTGGAATAAAGCATCTGCACTTTTAGAACCATGCTCTTTTTCTTCAGGAATTCCTATAAGACGAATGTTTGATCTCTTGGAGTGGTCCCACAATGCTCTCAGGGAAAGTTTAGTTTTTGCTCCCCATTTGCCTGCCTCTTTTAGTATTTGGGCACATTCAAATCTTTGTCTGGGATTTTTAAATTATTTCTTCTGCCTGCTCCATTCTATTACTGAGGGATTCTACTGAATTTTGGAGCTTCTCAAATATTTTTTTTTTAATTTTACTGAGGTCTGCTAACTGCTTTCTCATTATGTCCATATCCTTAGTAAAGTTTTGTTTGAATTCATTACTTCTTCTTCTTTTTTTTTTTTTTTTTTTTTTTTTGATAAAAAGTCTCACTATATTGCCCTCAGTACAGTGCCATGGTGTCACAGCTCACAGCAACCTCAAACTCTTGGGCTTAATTGATTCTTTTGCCTCAGCCTGCCAATTAGCTAGAAATACAGGCACCCACCAGAATGTCTGGCTATTTATTGTGGTAGTGGTCATTGTTGTTTAGCTGGCCCAGGCTGCGTTTGAACCCTCTAGCCTTGGCGTATGCAGTTGGTGCCATAACCACTGTGCTACAGGTGCTGAGCCCAAATTCACTTACTTCCTGAGACAATGTTTGTACAACTTTTGGATTTCAACCACCTTTTCCTCCATTTATTCATCTTATTTGCCAACCATATTCTGAATTCTATTTCTGATTTTTCAGCCATTTTTTTATGCATGGCATCTTCTGGCATATCCCTTTGTCATTTTCTTGGAGGAGTTGATTTGCTTTGATTATTCACATTGCCAGACATCCTCTTCTGGTTCCACCCCATGTTTAATTTCCACAGTTTGGGTATTAAAACTGGAAGGGTATAATTGAGTTGGGGGTTCCAGAAATGTAGTTCACTAGCCCTTTACCAAAGAGCGGGGATTAATGATTATGGTTTTTTTCTTCCAACTTTACAAAAGTCCCTTTCAGACCTGCAGATAGAGACTCTAAGAACCAAATTGGTGTGATAGGGATAGCTGTTTCTGATTTGTAGCCAGCCAACCACTCTCTGATCCTATTGAGTCACAAGATAAGGATAAAATCTCAGCTAGGAGGGGATACAAGAAACTGGGATCACCTGCCTCTCCCCAGCACCTTATTGCAGGATGAGTCAGTCCCTTCCAGCTCAACACAATCTCAGTTCAACCTTGTAGAGTCCCCAGATGGACTGCCCAAGTTGATAGCTCCAAAAGCAATTATCCCAGGCACAAGAAATTACTGCTTATCTGTGACAGTTGTATAAGTGACCAGCACTCTGGTGGTAGGGTTCTATAGGCAGCTTAGACCCAGAAACCCAAGATGCTGTGGTTTGGTTCTATAGGCAGCTTAGACCCAGAAACCCAAGATGCTGGGTTCGGTTCTCTCTGGTGGTCAAGGGAATGGGAAGGTTTGCCCAGGCCAAGAGTCAGGGCAGAAAAATTGGTGTCTCTTTTCCCACCTTTTGTTGCAGCCTCACCTGCCACTGGTAGGCCCACAGGACTGTGGCCTGGCTCATTTCAGTGGGTAAAAGTGACAGATATAAGCCTGCCTGAGACAAGGAAGATCAGTGCCTCCTCTGTGTAATAGTTTGCCACCAGAGCAATCTCTTGGGTCTGAAACCCAGTTCCCTGTCTCTCTCTAGTGTTCAATGTCTTCTACATCCTGAGCTGGTGCTGCTACCTTGCATATTCTCATGGAGTTTGAGTCTCTGTCTCCGCTGAACTCTGCATTGTGCCAGTTGTAATTATTGCTGAGAGAGGGTGTGTATTTGTCCCAGATCTGCCCTGGGCTGGTGCAGCTGCCATGCACATTCTGGCACAGTTTGCAACTCTGTCTCAGATATGCTCCACTGCATGTCTGGCATATTTTGAGTCCACAAAAGCTGGCACTCTGCTTCAGCCCTGCCCTGGGTTAGTGCCACCACTGTGCACTGCACGCACTCTCATCTCAGTCCTGGCCATGCCCTGCCTGCACAGGTACCACTGCAAGCATAACCCCAGTTCATGGAGACTGTGTTTTTGTTCCACTTCTGCTCCGCCTATGGCTGCCCCCAGGTAGAAGCCTGACTCCCTCTGGCTTCCAAGAGAAATGGGAAGTGTTTCTCCAAAATATAACCCTTAGTGTGAGTCCTGTTGCTGCCACAACCACGGTGCTCTGCTGCAGGCCACGTTACTCACTCTCCCACTTGGCTCCTTTGCTCCACAATCCCCACTTTACTCCCATGCAGCTGTTTCAGCACAGACTAGTAGCAGCCCACACCGTGCCTGTACCTCACAAGAAATTGCCCAACAATCTGGACTCTGCTGGAGACAGGCTTCCAGACTGCAGCAAGGGGGCAGAGGGGTGTGCTGGGATTTCAGCATAGTGGGTATAATATATGTTCAGTTTTATGCCAGGTGGGAGAATGCCTAGGCTCACAAGTGGAATCTCTCTGGGGAAGAAGATATGGTTTTAGTTACTCTCTCCCATGGGATAAAAACAGAAATATGAACTTTCCTCACTTCTTTGTAGACAGTTCATTGCAAGCCATTCTCATTTGTGGAGGGGACTCATGTCCACCTAGCAATGGGTTTTGTACATATAGTTTGTTTCCTTGGGGTTGCAGCTCACCTCTGCAGGGGTGATGTGTATTCTTCCATATTCTCTCCTAGCTCAGCTCCAAGCCATCAGTTTACTTAAGAAACTTAGGTCCTTTATCTCTCCTTCTGGACAGGAGCCTCTGTAGAAAGCTGGCTCTAGTTGGCCATTTTGCCCATTCCAAAATTAGTTTGTGTATTTTAAAGAGCCTCTCAATTATCTAAGTTTGATATTCACACAAAGTTTTTGCTGGTTTTTATATGACATAAATATTTGTAAAAATAAGCCAAGAGAGAAAGGGAAAAGTTTCTTATCTGAAATAATATTGTGTAAAACAAAATATATGGATGTTATGGCCAATGAAATATTTTTTTCATAATAAATAATGTATTGGATGGCATGGAGGGCTTCTTGGATATTACCCTCAAAATAGTAAAAATAACAAAATTAATATCTTATATCTTTATATTGTTTTATAGTACCCATATAAACTATTGACACATATTTATCAAAACGCCCATGAGTACTTTATCACAACTATAGGAGATTTTAAAAATGCAGATGTCAGTGATAGTAATAAAAATATTGTCTTATTCTTTTATGTAAGGGAAAATGAAAGGCTCTTTTCCTAAGTTTCCACTTATAATAAATGAGGGAAAGTCTAACTATTAAAATCTGGTGACTCATATTTATTTATTTTAACTACCATACATCTGTGGTCTTGCTAGTTTCCCCTAAAAATTCATTCTAAAACTATCACCCATGTGGCTATCTAAACATTTTTATTTAAATTATGTTATGTGTTATTTATTTATTATGTGTATTTATTGAGAATAATAAGTCCAGATTTATTTAAATTTAACCCAAGTTTTTCTTTTTCAATGATGATGCACCCATATTCTGTTATTCCTGTGTGATGTGATAAAGTCTATGTTCAATTTAATATTGTTATATAGCTTTCTACCACAACTTATCTAAGCTTTTTACCACTGTAAAATGAGTATTAATCTTTGTAGTCCATCATAGAAACATTATATTAATTATCCAATAAAAACTGTTATATGTTTTTTCCTTAAAAAAAAGTATTAATTTTTTTACCTAATTTAATGCCCATACACGCATACTTAAGAAACAAATTATTCTAAGCAAAATTTGGAGATTTTGAGAGAAATGCAATTCTTTCCGTAGAGGCTATTTTGTGCTAGCTATTTGGCTTTCAAAAGGTGAAATAATAGGCCTGCATAGGCACCTGATGGTAGGCTCACTAGTTTGTGGTTCTGTGAGACCACTCCCTCCTCCTCTGCAGTGGGCTGGGGAAATGGATGCCTGGAGAAGAGAAATCCAGTTATCAAAATTCATTCCAGAAGAGAGAACCTAACAAATCAATAACAGTGTATGAAACTGAGAAAGTTATTGAAAAGATTCCTGAGATAATGCCAAGCTCAGATGGTGTTAATGATTATTAACAAGAAAATATTCTTCATGAAGAAAGACCTTAAGCAACATGGGGGATTCACAAGTTTATGAAGAGAGGCCACCAACCCTACACAAACATCTTTAAAACAAGATACATTGCCTTACATTACAGATGTTAATGAAATGAAGCTTTACGTGTGTGGCTGCCGTGCATCTTTAAACAAGGTACTGATCATCTTATTTCCTATTCAGTATGGCCTTTTTCAGCAAAAGCCATATGTCATCAAAACCCAAGATGCAGTACTTCAGTTGAAGAGGGATGGATGTTGAAACTTGTATGGTGGAATCCTTCCCTCATTAATATAGAAAAGAACTACCGTGGCACTTCTGTTTGGTCTATATGAGAATTTATCCTGCCTTCTGCACAAGCTTGTCAGTGCTCCAAATTTTCAACCTGAAGGGTGGCAGGACTACTGGAAGGGCCAAAAGAAGCAATTTTTACTCCTTTGGAAAAATCTCATACATTGCTTCAAGACCACAAGAATCACAAAAAATTTACGATCACTTACTAGGCTTTCAAGGCACTGAAATACATGAAATTAGAGAGTTTGATCAAGGCTTTATGCCTATTCTTTTCCACAATGGACTCAGAAAAATTTTTTTTTCTTTTTTTTTTTTTAAGGTCCCATTAAGGTGTGTCTGTTTACTGCAAGCACAAACCATTTACAGTGCTCATTTGGTCAATAATTTTATCTGTGGAGTTCTTTCAGATGGTGTATTTGGATTTTTATTTTTTCCAATTAATGTTGTAACTGGCCTATGGTTTTAGATTGGTGGGGAATGTAAGTCTTTTCCCAAGGTTTTCAAAAAAATCTAGCTAGAATAGAACAAGAAACTGACAAATCTTGGGGCATAATCATTGCGACTTAGGAGTTCTTATTAAAGGTTATATTAAAAAATATCCAGTGTCCTATATCAACTGAATACCTAAAAAATAATGCAGTTTTGATTCATTCCTATTTGGCCAAGTACAAGTTGGTGTGCTAAGTTCAGGCCACAATGAGTTATGGGTAAAGTTCTTTCCCATAAGCACCAACAAAAACAGAATGAAGAGTTTCAATAGAAAAATTTAAAGGTTTTTTTTTTGTTGTTGTTTGTTTGTTTTAAATCATTGTCTAAGAACTATAGACTAATTGCTTCCTAAATAGCTGTCTATCTTTTGGCCTTTTGGCTAGGGAACCTAATAGCTAAGATATGATTCTTTTTCTCAAATAAGTCTTTAAACCTTCTGTATTGAAACATATGTGACCAAAACCAGTCAGAGAAAAATCCTTTAAGGCCCTAGGACATCTCAGGCTTAATATGTTACTCCATTTTTTGCTTCTCTGCTCTAAGCATTTTCAAAGTATAGTCTTCATCAAATTAAAGTGTATGACAAAGGGAAAGAGCAGGAGGAAATAAAAATTATCAGGTATAGGATTTTCATAATAAATTACTGTATTAGTTTTAAAACTAAGTACCTGTTGGAAAGTCATTGTAAGTCAACATGCATGAGTCATATTTCTATTTAGACATGGTGCAATCAAGCAGATAATGAAAGTTATCATTTTGATTTCTAGGTTTGGAAGTTTTCTGTTTAATTATGGATGTGACCTTCAATATTTCCAAAGCACAATTATGTTTATTTTA
Source organism: Loris lydekkerianus (assembly GCA_963574355.1). NCBI lineage: Eukaryota > Metazoa > Chordata > Mammalia > Primates > Lorisidae > Loris > Loris lydekkerianus. Next base: position 10,287 of record CAUYPK010077614.1, on the reverse strand, counting down.
CCTATTTCATTGCCAAAAGACAGATGTACTTACACATTTTTCTTACAGGTCTTTCATCCTCTTAGAAGTTTCATGTTTTTCTCATGCAAATCAAATACTGATTAGCTTCGTTTCTTTGAATTATGGGTGCCAACTTAGCAAAGAGATTTGCTTTTTTAGTGTGTGTATGATATCCAAGTATACCATTCTATTGAAACTCTCCTTTTATAAATAAATAAACACTTCAAGAGAGAGGCAAGATGACCACCTAGAACCAGCTTTCCACAGAGGCTTCCATCCAGAAGGAGAGATAAAGGACAGAAGTTCCTTAAGAAAACTGATGGTTTGGAGCTGAGCTAGGAGAAAAGACGGAGAAATGCACATCATCCTTGCGGAGGTGAGCTGCAAACCCAAGGAAACAAACTATAGGTACAAAACCCATTGCCAGGGGAATGTGAGTCTCCTCATCCATGAGAATGGCTTGCAGTGAACATTCTACAAACAAGTGAGAAGAGTTCATATTTCTGTTTTTATCCCATGGGAGAGAGCCACTAAAAAACAGATCTAATTCCCAGAGAGATCCTACTTGTGAGCCTAAGCATTCTCCCACCTGGCATAAAAATGAACATATATTATACCCACTATGCTGAACTCCCACCCCAATCCTTTGCTTCCATGCTGCAGTCTGGTACTAATATGGCAGTGCTAGAAGATGCCATTCATAAACAAATGGCCAAAATTAAGAAATAGAATTCAGACTATAGATGGCACATAAGATTAATAAATTGGACAAAAAGTTGGCTAATAATATCCAAAAAATTGTACCAAGTTGTCTCAAGAACTAAATGAATTCAAAGAGAAATTTACCAAGGATATGGACACAATGAAAAAGCAGATAGCAGAGCTCAGTGAAATTAAAAAAATTATTTGAGGACCTGATAGCAAAACCAAGAAAAGACCCAGCTAAAAAGAAGAATTTCCGACCAATTTCACTAATGAATATAAATACAAAAATTCTGAACACAATCTTAGCCAATAGATTACAGCTTATCATCAAAAAAGTTATGCATCATGATGAAGTAGTTTTTATCCCAGGGATGCAAGGCTGGTTTAATACACGCAAGTCTATAAACATTATTCACCATATTAACACTAGCAAAACCAAAGACTATGTGATCCTCTCAATAGATGCAGAAAAAGCATTCGATAAAATCCACCATTCTTTTCAAAGTAAAACACTGAGGAATATAGGCATAGGTGACACATTTCAGAAAATTATTGAAGCTATATATGACAAACCCTCAGCTAATATTTTACTGAATAGAGTAAAACTGAAAGTATTTCCTCTTAGAAATGGAACCAGAAAAGCTTGTCCTCTGTCACCATTACTATTTAACATAGTCCTGGAAGTTCAAGCCAATACAATTAGACAAGACAAGTAAATAAAGGGCATCCACATGGGAGCATAGGAGGTCAAACTCTCCCTTTTTGCTGATGATATTATCTTATACTTAGAGAATCCTAAAGACTAAACCACAAGACTCTTGAAAGTCATCAAAAAATACAGTAATGTTTCAGGATATAAAATCAATGTCCCAAGTCATTTGCCTTTGTATATGCCAACAACAGCCAAGATGAGAAGTTAATTAAGGACTCAACTCCCTTCATCATAGCCCCAAAGACAATGAAATACTTAGGAATATACCCAACGAAAGAGGTGAAGGACTTCTATAAAGAAAATTATGAAACCCTAAGAAAGAAAATAGCAGAGGACATTAACAAATGGAAGAATATACCACACTCATGGCTGGGAAGAATCAACATTGTTAAAATGTCTATACTTCCCAGAGCAATTTACCGACTCAATGCCATCCCTATTAAAATACCAACATTCTACTTTCAAGTCTTGAAAAAAATGATTCTGCATTTTGTATTGAACCAGAAAAAAACCCGTATAGCTAAGGCAGTCCTTAGTAATAAAAACAAAGCTGGGGGTATCACCATACCAGATTTCAGGCTGTATTACAAGGTAGTAGTCAAGACAGCATGGTACTGGCAAAAAAATAGAGACATAGACATTTGGAATCGAATAGAAAACCAGGAAATAAAACTAACAACTTACAGCTACCTAATCGTCTATAAACCAAACAGGAGCATTCACTGAGGAAAAAACTCCCTATTCAATAAATGGTGCTTGGAGAATTGAATATCCACATGTAAAGATTGAAACTGGACCCACACCTTTGTCCACTAACAAAAATTGATTTAAGATGGATAAAGAACTTAAATTTAAGGCATGAAACAATAAAAATCCTCAAAGAAAGAATAGGAAAAACAATGGAAGATATCGGTCTGGGGAAAGAATTTATGAGGAAGTCTGACATGGCAATAGCAACAACAGCAGTAATAAACAAATGGTATTTAATTCAACTGAAAAGCTTCTGTACCGTCAAGGAGACAACAACCAAAGCAAATAGACATCCTACCCATTAGGAAAGGATATTTGCATATTTTGGATCAGACAAATGCTTAATAACAAGGATCTGTAAAGAACTTCAATTAATCCACAAGAAAACAACAACAACAACAACAACAATCCCATACATCAATGTGGAATAGAGATGAATGGCCAGCACACATATAAAAAAAAAGTGCTCAACATCCCTAATTATTAGATAAATGCAGATTAAAACCACCCTGAGATATCATCTAACCCCAGTGAGAATGGCCTATGTCACAAAATCTCAGAACTGCAGACGCTGGTGTAGATGTGGAAAGGAGCACTTTTACACTGCTGGGGGGACTGCAAAGTAATTAAACCTTTTGGAAGGAAGTATGGAGAAACCTCAAAGAACTCAACCTAGAACTCCTGTTTGATCCTGCAATCCCATTACTGGGCATCTATCCAGGAAAAAACAACAACAACAACAACAAAAAAAAAAAACTTTTATTATAAAGACACTTGTACCAGGCTGTTTATTGTGTTTATTGCAGCCCAATTTACAATTGCTAAAATGTGGAAACAACCTTAATGTAATTCAATCCATGAATGGATTGGTAAGCTGTGGTATATGTATACCATGGAACATTTTTCAGCCATAAAAAAAATGGATTTTTAATCCTTTTTTTTTTTTTTTTTTTTTCCAGTTTTTGGTCAGGGCTGGGTTTGAACCCACCACCTCTGGCATATGGGGTCGGCGCCCTACCCCTTTGAGCCACAGGTGCCCAAAAATCATATCATAACAAAGGTATCTGTACCAGAATATTTATTGCAGCCCTATTCACAATTGCTAAGTCATGGAAAAAAAACAAGTGCCCATCGATCCATGAATGGATTAATAAATTGTGGTATATGTACACCATGGAATATTATTCAGCCTTAAAGAAAGATGTAGACTTTACCTCCTTTATGTTTACATGGATGGAGCTGGAACATATTCTTCTTAGTAAAGTATCTCAAGAATGGAAGAAAAAGTATTCAATGTACTCACCCCTACTATGAAACTAATTTAGGGCTTTCACATCAATGCTATAACCCAATTGCAACCTAGGAATAGGGGGAAGGGGGAAAGGGGGGAGGGAGGGGGGAGAGTGGGGTGAGAATATACTTGCGGCACATCTTACAACGTCTATGTGAAACTTAGTAAATGTGGAATGTAAATGTCTGAACACAATAACTGGGAAATTGCCAGGAAGGCTATGCTAACCAGTGCTGTGTAAATGTGTCAACCGGTCTGTGAAACTAGTGTATGATGCCCCATGATCATATCAATGTACACAGCTATGATTTAATTTAAAAAATAATGGAGTTTTTGCAGCATTTGTACTAACCTGGATGGAGGTGGAGCACATTATTCTTAGTGAAGCATCACAGGAATGGAGAAGTATAAATCCTATGTATTCAATTTTGATATGAGGACTATTAATGACACAGTGGAGCATGGGAGAAGGGGAGAACAGACAGAGAAGGAGGGAGTGGGTGAGGAAAAGGAAAAGATAAAAAAAGAAGAAAATAAAATAGTGACTAATTCTCACATAAATTGGATTTAATTTTGACCAAAGTACATTACTTAAACATTAATTTTTAATTCAACTTGTGAATATTTTGTTTGGGATATTGCATCCTCATTTATAAGTAAAATATATTTGTAACTTACCCTTTATAATAATATATTCTCATATTCTCTCCAATTTTAATATCAGTTATACACAGATCAAGTAGAATGATTTTGAAGTATTTCTTCTATCTCTATTGTCTATAATATTTGGCATGATCTTTTTTTTCAAATTATTTTTTACTTTTATTTATAAATATTAGTTGTCTATTTTTTGAGACTTAAAAAAACATAATATGAAGAAGTTAACTGATGACTCCATGCTGAATTTCAGAGTCATAGTACTCTATAATAGACATACTCTTGTTTGGCAATGTGAATGTTACTTTCTTTCCATTATTATTATTATTGCTTAATATTTCAATGCACCAATTCTCTAATTTCTTTTCTAAACCTATTTATTTTTATTTATTCTTTGTGAGGTTTTTGTTTCTAGTCCTTATCTTTAACATAGTTATTGTTGTGAAATTTTAAGCTTCTTCAATTTTGTGAAGCAAAAAATGGAAACCTAATAAGCACATGTATATGTAAAAATTAAAAATAATATATTTGAGGAGCTCCAAAATTCAGTAGAATCCCTTAGTAATAGAGTGGAGCAAGCAAAGGAAGAATTCTGAAATCAAAGACAAAGATTTTGAACATGCCCAAATGCTAAAAGAGGCAGACAAATCGGGAGCAAAAACTAATCTTTCCCTGAGAGTATTGTGGAACCACTCAAGAGATCAAATATTCATCTTATAGGAATTTCTGAAGGATAAGATAATGGTTCTAAAAGTGCACATGCTTTACTCCAAGAGATTTTGGAGGAGAATTTTCCAAGCATTGCAAGGGTAACTCAAATTCAGATAGCAGACCATTTCAGAACCCCAACATGACTGAATCTAAATAAATCATCTCCTAGGCACATTCTAATTAACTTCACAAAAGATAAGACGAAGGAGACAATTCTACAAGCAGCCACATGTAAGAAAAACACTACATACAAAGGGAGAAATATCAGAATGACTGTCAATCTCTCAGCTAAAACTTTTCAAGCCAGAAGTCTGTCTTCAATCTTTGATCTCCTAAAACAAAATAACTTCCAGCCCAGGATCCTGTATCCAGCTAAACTAAGCTTTATCTATGATTGAGACATCACATACTTTAATGACATAGAGATGTTGAAGAAATTTGCCATAACTAAATCATTTCCCCAGGATATTATCAGTCCCATCCTCTATAATGACCATCAGAATGTTCCATGGCCAAAGTAAACTCACCCAGAAACTTTTGAACAAAACCTAATTGCCACAATAATAACGAAAAATACACACTAGGCATTTAAAAAACATGACACCCAAAACGCTATCATGCTTTTTAATTCTCTCAATCAATGGGAATGACTTAAATTGTCCTCTAAAGAGGCATAGGTTGGCAAACTGGATACATAAACTCAGACCAGATATCTCTTGCATACAACAGTCTCACCTTACCTTAAAGGATAGAAATTGACTCAAGGTGAAGGATTGGACATCTATAATTCAGGCTAATGAAATTCAGAAAAAAAGATGTTGTAATTTTATTTGCAGATACAATAGGCTTTAAACCAACAATGGTAAGATAAGCTTGATCACTTCATATTTGTCAATGGAAACACTCAATATGAAGAGATTTCAATTATTAACATTTACACACCCAACCAGAGGGCTCCTCAATATATAAAGGAGACCCTAACAGTCATGAAAAATTTGATATCTTTCAGCACCACAATAGAGTAAGATTTTAACATCCCCTTGGCAGTGTTGGATAGATCCTTCAAGATTAAACTAAGTAAAGCTATCTTGGACTTAAACTAGACCATAGAACAACTTGACTTAACAGACATCTACAGAACATTTCATCCTAATACACATTCTTATCATCAGCCCATGGAACATCCTCCCAAATTGATCACATCTTAGATCACAAGTCTAACCTCAACAAATTTAAAATAATGGAAATTATTTCTTGTATATTCTCAGACCATCACAGAATTAAAGTTTAACTCAAAAACAACAGGAATATTCATACTCATACAAAGTCTTGGAAGCTAGATAACCTTATGCTGAATTATGGCTGAGTCATAGAACAGATTAAGAAGGAAAGTACAAAATTTTTGGAACAAAGTGACAATGAAAACATGAATTATCAGAACCCATGGGATACTGCAAAGGCAGTCCTAAGAGGGAAATTTAGAGTGTTGCAAGCCTTTGTCAAGACAACTGAAAGAGAGGAAGTCAACAACTTAATGGGACATCTCCAGCAAGTGAAAAAAGAAGAAACTTTCACCCCAAACCCAGCAGAAGAAAGTAAATAACCAAAATTAGAGTATAATTAAATGAAGTTGAAAACAAAAGAATTATTCAACAGATTAACCAATCAAAAATTTGGTTCTTTGAAAGATAAATAAAATTGATAACCCTTTGGCTAACCTAACCAGAAACAGAAGAGTAAATTTTCTAATGTCATCAATCAGAAATGATAAATGCAAAATAACAACAGGCATATCAGAAATTCAAAAACTCCTTAATTAATACTATAATACACTCTAATCTCAAAAATATAAAAATGTGGAGGAAATAGATGGATAAATGTAAAGATGCCACCTTCTTAGACTCAGACAGAAATAATTGAAAAGATTGTGTTGACCTAAATCGAGTACTGAAATAGCATTGACTATACAAAATCTCCCAAAAAAGAAAAGTCTGGGACCAGATGGTTTCACTTTAGAATTCTACCAAACCTTTAAAGACTAACAAGTACCTATATTACATAATATAGGTTGCCCGTTGTCTCCATTGCAACATTGTAATTGAGGTCATAGCCATTGCCATCAGGCAAAAGAAGGTGATCAAGGGTGTCCAAGTAGAGTCAGAGGAGATCAAACTTTCACTCTTCATGGATGATTTTATACCTGAAAAACCCCGGGGACTCAACTACAAAACTCATAGAAGTAATCAAGAAATGCAGCAGCATCATAGGATACAAATCAATACTGACAAATCTTTAGCTTTCATATATGCCAAAATTAGTCAAGGTGAGAAATCAGTCAAGGATTCTATTTCTTTTATAGTAGTTCCAATGAAGATGTAATATTTGGGAATTTACCTAAAAAAGGACATGAAAGATCTCTACAAAGAGAACTATGAAATTCTGAGAAAAGAAATAGATGAAGATGTTAACAAATTGGAAAACCTATCATGCTCATGGCTGGAAAGAATCAACATTGTTAAAATGTCCATGCTACCCAAACAATATACAAATTTGATGCAAAACCTATTAAAGAACAACTGCCCTACTTTATATGGAGTCAGAAAAAAACGTAAATTGCCAAGACAGTACTCACAAATAAAAATAAATAAGGAGGAATTGTGCTACTATACTTCAGGCTATACTATCAAAACAGCATGGTAGTGGCACAAAAATAGAGAGGTAGATTTATGGAACAGAATAGATAACCAACAGATGAACCTAGACACTTATCTTCATTTGATCTTTGATAAGCCTATCAAAAACATTCGGTAGGGGAAAGACTCTCTGTTTAACAAATGAGACTGAACAGGCTAGCAACCTATAAAAGACTGAAATTGGACTCCAAACTTTCACCCTTAACAAAAACTGACTCTCATTGGATAAAATAAACCCAAAACATCAATCTATAAAGATACTTGAAGAGAGTGCATCTGAAACTGTTGAAGAAATTGATCTGGGTGAATATTTTATGAGGAGGACCCCCCCGGGCAATTGAAGCAGCTTCAAAAATACACTACTGGGACCTGATCAAACTAAAAAGTTTCTGCATGGCCAAGAACACAGTAAATAAAGCAAGAAGAAAATCCTCAGAATGGGAGATGTTTGCAGGTTATATCTCTCACAAAGGTTTGATAACAAAAATGCACAGAGAACTCAAACGTATTAGCAAGAAAAGACAGCATGATCCCATCTCATTGTGGGCAAAATATTTGAATAGAAACTTCTCTGAAGAAGATGGACGCATGTTGTATACACACATAAAAAAATTCTCATCCTTAATCATCAGAGAAATGGAAATCAAAACCACTTTGACATATCATCTAACTTCAGTAAGAGTAGCCCACATAACAAAATATCAAAACTATAGATGTTGGTGTGGATATAGAGAAAAGGGAACACTTCTTCACTGCTAATGGGAATGCAAATTACTAGGTTCCTGCTGGAAAGAAGTTTGGAGATTACTTAGGGATCTAAAAATAGACCTGCCATTCAATGTTGTTCCTCTAGTAAGTATATATCCAGAAGAACAAAAATCACTTTTATAACAAAGATATTTGCACTTGAATGTTTATCGCAGACCAATTCATAATTGCCAAGTCATAGAAGAAGCCCAAGTGCCCATCAACCCATGAATGTATTAATAAATTGTGGTATAGCTGGAGGGAGCAGGATGGTGGCCCAGTAACAGCTTCTTTGCAACTGGGCACGTTGAGATTACAGAGAGAAGACACCAGGCATCTCTGGCTTGTGGGCTCTGCCGAGAAACATCCCTTTGGGTACAGAAGAAGACAGTAAGAGACTTCTGTACTCCAGGAGGAGAACAAAAACAGTGGAGAACTTGCAAGTGGTTGTGTGCATTCATTTGGTCTGAGGCTGTGGCTGCCACAGCTGTAATCACAACAGCAGCAAGGTTGCAAACAGGGAAGGTATTCCTTGTGGGCTTTTTTTTTTTTTTTTTTTTTTTTTTACTTGGGGACACAGTTGAACTACCTTGGGACACCTTAGATGAGAGTTCAGATGACTTTAAGTGTTGTCTAGGGCTCCTGAACTGAGCCAATGAACCAGAACAGAGCTAATTGTGTTTGGCCTTGGGCCACGTGCAGTCATTGTGGGAGAAATGCTCCTGAAGGTTTGGCCTTCCTTCATGGTCACAGAGTGAGACTCAGCCTGGGAGGTCTAGGGAGGATGATCTAGTGACTGAGAAGTGCCAAAGGCCAGTGGGGAAGAACAGAGATTTCAGTGTTTGGCAATAGCAAGGACACCTGGCAGACTCCACCCTCAGGGCCATGGAGTGAGACCGGTTTTGGTGCACTAAATAAGTGGGAAGCCACTTCAGGAGAGATCCCAGAGAAAAGTGCTTCTGCTTAACCAATGTTATCAGTTTAAAGTGTCTTTTAAGCAGGCCAAGAGGAGGTTTAGGCTCTCAACCCTGCAGGGTATGATAAATCAACAGAGGCCTCCAGTCTCCATCGCATACAGGTATAACAGTATTGTGATTAACATCTCATACCCCAGAAGATCACCTTTTACCCAGACAATATTCATCAAGATATATAAACTGCTTTGTTTCTGTTTTTGGTTTTAGTGTTTTTGATTGTTTTGTTTGTTTTTTATTTCAACATTTTTCACATATATTTTTCTTTTTCTTTTTTTTTTTTTTTTTTTTGTTCTTTCTTCATTTTTCTACTTTTTTTTTAATTAAATCATAGCTGTGTACATTGATATGATCATGGGGCATCATGCACTAGTTTCATAGACCATTTGACACATTTTCATCACACTGGTTGACATAGCCTTCCTGGCGTTTTTTTAGTTATTGTGCTAAGACATTTACATTCTACATTTACTAAGTTTCACATATATCCTTGTAAGTTGCACCTCAGGTGTGATCCCATCTGTCCCCCTTCCTCTACCCACCTCCCCCCTCGCTCCCCTCCCTTTCCTCCTTCCCCCTATTCTTAGGTTGTAACTGGGTTATAGCTTTCATGTGAAAGCCCTAAATTAGTTTCATAGTAGGGGTGAGTACATTGGGTTCTTTTCTTCCATTCTTGAGATACTTTACTAAGAAAAATATTTTCCAGCTCAATCCATGTAAACATGAAAGAGGTAAAGTCTCCATCTTTCTTTGAGGCTGCATAATATTCCATGGTGTACATATACCACAATTTATTAATCCATTCGTGGATTGATGGACACTTGGGTTTTTTTCCATGACTTAGCAATTATGAATTGGGCTGCAATAAACATCTGGTACAATTATCTTTGTTATGATGTGATTTTAGGTCTTCTGGGTATATGCCCAGTAGAGGAATTACAGGATTAAATGGCAGATCTATTTTTAGATCTCTAAGTGTTCTCCATATATCTTTCCAAAATGAATGTAATAATTTGCATTCCCACCAGCAGTGCAAAAGTGTTCCCT
>CAUYPK010077613.1:0-19468 GCA_963574355.1 Loris lydekkerianus | reverse complement strand
AAACTGCTTGAGCTCGAGATCACCCTGAGCAAGAGCAAGACCCTGTTTCTACTGCATAGAAAAACTAGTGAGGCATGATGGTGCACACCTGTAGTCCAAGCTACTTGGGAGGCTGAGGCAAGAGGATCTCTTCAGGCCAAGAGTTTGAGGTTGCTGTGAGCTATGATGACACCACGGCACTCTATTCAGGGTGACAGAGTAAGACTGTCTCAAAAAAATAAATAAAAAATGAAGCTGGGGTGGCGCCTGTGGCTCAAAGGAGTAGGGCGCCAGCCCCATATGCCAGAGGTGGTGGGTTCAAACCCAGCCCCAGCCAAAACTGCCAAAAAATAAAAAATAAAAAAATAAAGCTGTAAGTGAAATCATATCACACCTATGATTTAAACCTCCTATGGCTTCCCATCTCTTTCAGGAAAAAAAAAAAAAAAGCTAACTCCTTACACATTGAGTATCTCTTATCTAAAATTCTTGAGACCAGAAGAGTTTCATATTTCAGACTTTTTCAGATTTTCTAATATTTGCATTATGCTTACTGGTTGAGCATTCCAAATCTGAAAATTTGAAATCCAAAATCCTCCAATGAGCATTTCCTTTGAGCATCATGTCAGCACTCAAAAAGTTTCGGATTTTGGATTTTCGTACTTGGGGTGCTCAACCTGTGCTATGCTACATGGTATATGATCCACCCCCTGCAACACATACATAACACATTTCTAAGGTCTCGCATCACTCTTCCCTCCTTCACACACATTCCATGTATACTGGCCTTCTTGGCATTCTGCAAACCCACTCTGGCTTCAGGGTCCTTGCCCTGGCTAGTCCATGTACTAAAAACACTTTTCCCACAGATATGTATATGGTTTTGTTTCTCCTTCATTTTCCAACTCTCCGCCCAAATATCACTTTAACAAACAGGTCTTCTCCAACCATCTTATAAAAAAACAATAACCACCACCTATCATGACCCCTTTTACTCCACTTTATTTTTTGTCACAATAGTATCATATGCAGAATGTCAGTTCCACAACATCAGAAATTCTGTTTTATGTCCAGCCATGGGGGCTTAAAACACAAGTGTTCATTAAACATTTTGTTGTATGAATGAACACTTTATCTTCCAAGTGTCTACCCTGATTTTCTTCCTCTGTACCTTCTGGTGCTGCTGTCTGAGCTTTCTAGTTAATTGAGTATATTCCCCATACTGCACACACAAAATGGGCAAGGGTGAGGAGGAAGTGTCCTCTTGCTCTCATTCATTCTCATTCATTCTTTCTCTCTCATCTTTGTTTCCAACCCCTATGTCTCAATCAAGATTCAGAATGCACTAAATATAAACAGTAATAATAAAATATACTTTAAAAAAAAGACATAAGCAAGATGATGGAATAGGAAACCTCTGACTCGTTTGACACCCCCTCTCATGGATATACCAAATGAACTTCCACACATGGATCAAATCCCTCTGAGAGAAAGATAGGAACTAGTTGACAGATTCCTACACATAGGGCAACTGAAAAAGTGTCCACATTGAAACGGGTAGGAAATGCTGAGTCACACCCACGCACAAACCCCACCCCAGACATAGCACCTTATAATCATTAATCCCCAACTCCCAGCTTCTCCCTGAGGAATGAAGGGTTTGGATTACACATAGCACTCCAACTTTTATAGTTCCTCTCAGAGGGCTTAGCTCTTAAATCAAGTCTTGGGCAAAGAGACTTAGCATTCTCAAGTTTTCCTGAATTCCAAATAACAAAGAGATGGGTGTTTTTTTTCTTTTTAAAATTTGAGACAGAGTCTCACTCTGTCACCCAGGCTTAAATGCAGTGGAATAACTGTAGCTCCCCATAACTTTAAATTTGAATTCTTGGGCTCAAGCAATCCTCCTGCCTTAGCCTTTCAAAGTGCTGGGATCACAGGCATGTGCCACCATGCCTGGCCTAGAGATGACTTTGGACAAGCATGGAAGTACTTTGAGCAGCTATAGCCCAAGGAATCAGTCCAGGGATAAAAGGCTCTTTCTTGCTCCTTTTCTGCTCCCAGAAAAATGCCTAATGTGTCTACAGTAGCCTGATGCATAGGTGGGTCCCAATGAACCACACTTTGTTCTATTCACACACTTTTATACTTCCCTCACCTCAAAAATATCTCAGTTCATCTTGTGACTTGTTTTAACTAAAGGGATGTGATAGAAATTACAGCTTCCACTTATATATTCTTGGGAGTCCAGAGTCACAATATGAAAGCCCAACTGTTCTTCTGGAGACACCATGTAGAGAGGCTACATGGAAAGGGAGAGAACCTGAGACTCCATGGGGGGGGGGGGGGCAGGAGGAGAGAGAGAGGGAGGGGAAGGGAGAGAGATGCCCTGTCCCCAGCCAACTCATCAGTTAAATACAATCATGAGAGTAAACATTGGAAAGCTAACAGAAGAACCACCCAATAAAGCCCAACCCAGATTATAAAAAGTTGAGGAAAAAAAAATATGGCTAATGATTAAAGACACTAAGTTTGGGGGCAGTTTTTATGTAGCAATAACCAACCAGTACAGTGTTTTAAGTCAGACTTTGCCACACTTTAAACACCTTGGAAAAAAGCTCACTATGTTAGTAAACATGGAGCTACCCTAGAACAAGGAAGACAGACAGAGCTTTAAGTTCAAAAATCACAGTAATAATAGTACCCAAAATGCCACAGCCAGAAAATTCAGGGCAAAAGAAAACAGTGAGATTTCAGGGCATCGAGAAGTCTCCTCTACCCAAAAATAAGTTTTCCTATTGACTAAAAACTAATATTTTACTATCTGGATTTCTTTTCTTTACTGACATTTATTGAGCCCTTGCCAGGTTCTAGTTGTACAAAGCCACAAACCTGGGCTTCAATTCTCATTAAAATACAAGCATGATGATGTTCATACTTTTATCTGATTTTAGTCATTCATGCCTTCAAGTGAAATGAGATATTAAGGCCAAGCATTGCTAGAGAAAGGGAAGAGATAGCTTGAACACATAGAGCTAGCCCCACCCTGCAACAGAGGGAGTGTGACTGACACTTTTGCCAAGGGCTGTTCCAGAAACCATTATTTTTAAATTGCCATTTTTCCCTGCGAAGCTGCTGAGCCTCTGTATTCCAGCCTATCTTGAATGAAATAACTAGAAGGCAAGAAATTTTTATAGGCTATTTGGAAAAGGAAGGGTGTAAAAACCTACTTTTTTGCCCCTCATATGACATGACTTTACAATATTTTCCACTCCTTGAAAAAAATCAACTTGAGACCCCCTCTCTGCTGAAACTAAGGTTTCACAGGAGAATGCCCTAAAGCAGCAACAGTAATAATGATCACAACAATGATCAATTTTTATTTATTATGTTTTTGAGACAGAGTCTCACTCTGCCAGCCTGAGTAGAGTGCCGTGGCGTCATAGCTCACAGCAACCTCAAAATCTTGGGCTCAAGTGATCCCCTTGCCTCAGCCTCCCCCAGTAGCTGGGGCTACAGGCACCCACCACAACACCTGGCCTTTTTTTTTTTTGCAGTTTTTGGCCGGGGCCAGGTTTGAACCCACCACCTCCAGCATATGGGGTCAGCGCCCTACTCCTTTGAGCCACAGGCGCTGGCTATTTTTAGAGACAGGGTCTATATGCTAGCTCCAGGTGGTCTGAAACTCCTGAGCTCAGGTGATCCACCCACCTCAGCCTCCCAGAGTGTTAGGATTACAGCTGTGAACAAACACACCACGTCTGATCAATTTTTATTGAGCACCTACTACCTGTCTGGCACTTTTTTCTAAATCTATATGCTTAACTAGCATAGTGTTTAGAGATGATGGGGGCCTGGCAGCCTGCTGTGGAGGAGGATTCCAAGAGTTATGAAAAAACTCAAGTGCCCCTGCTGCCTCAAGAGAAGGCAGCAACCTGAAAAGCATCATTTGATTCAAACTTCTGTTGTGAGATGTTCAAATGTGCCTTCCATTTGTTGGATCTCTAACATAATAACATTGTCAATATATTCAATAACAGCAATAATTTCTGCCATTGCTTTAACACTTACTTATTCAAAAGCCAGTGAAATGGCCTCATTTTGTTCTCACAACAACCCTGAGAGGGTGCTACAGTGCTCAAATTGAAGTAACTCTTGGCTCAGTGAGGTCCTGGGGTTAGTAAATAATAGCATCAGTTTTGGAGCCCAACTGTCTACACCTTGTCCCTTCAATAACCTATGTCTTTCCATTCATCAAATAGAATGATCGAAATTCGGTACTTTTGATCTGGGTCCATAACTTCAGGGGTTCTGAAAACCGCCAAAATGTAATGTCTGAAGCATATATATATATGTGAATTTGGTGATGAGGGAGGTGTCTATCTCTTTTACTCTTAAAGCAGCCCCTGATTCAAAATAAAGTTAAAATCCTAATTAAAAGGAAGGCTACCCTATAAAATACTATACCCCAGTTCAAACTGAGTATTAACAGATAGAGGCAGGAAACACCCTAATATGTGTAATGACCGCTCTTTGTCTGTACTTGTCTGTAAAACTCACTGCATCCAGAAAGAGCCCATTTCTTTATCGACATAATGGCCTCACACAAAGCACAGCTGGATTTTCTAAGAGTGGAGTTAAATCTGCTTTGCAGCAGTTACAGGACAAGCTGTGCAGTGCCCTGCCCAGCAGAAAAGCCAGGATAAACCAGAGAGTCTTGGAGACCATCGTGTTTAGAAACAAATGCAAATGGATGGCTGCTGCAGTTTTCTTCTAGGCTTATTTTTCTGTAGACAGGGATTGGATTGTGATTCTGGTCCAAATAAAAATTAGGTCATTTATTCCATTTCTAAAAACCTGGCAGGAATGCCTTTTTTAGACAAATTCATTAGGAAAACTGAGTATTTTCCAGATAGGAATTAGAAGGAGATTTCCAAGTCTCATGTGAGCCCACAGCTTTACAACCTAGTTACAGAATGATCCACTGGTCACCTGCAGTCATTTCTTTCTCCTGGCCACACTGAATGGATGGTGTTGGCTGACAATGCTGGAAGAATCCAAGTTATAGTTGGAAAACGCATGAAAGTGGAAAAGGAAAGTGCTAGGCCTCTTCCTGGAAAAAAAAAAAAAAAAAAAAAAGGAGGAGGAGGGGTCTGTTGTGTCTTTATGTCTTTATTTAAGCACAGCAAAGAGGAGCTAAACTCTTTTCTCCTTCCTGCCTGGTAAAGAGCTCATGCGAGTTTTAGATACAGGTATTGCTCACAGGAGGATGATTCAGTGAGCTGTGCTCAGACTCATCATTGTGTCATCCTCTTAAATGGTAGACATGTACCTTCCAAATGCATTGCTCATGATGACAGTGCATTGTCAGTGTGGGAGGATGGGTGCTCATACTCCTCCTCAGGACTAAAATCACAAATTTCATCTAAGAGGCGGCAAGGGAAACCACCATGCCCTTTTCTTCTACACTGTTTCTACTTGCCTGGATGTTTAACATATTCACATAGATCAGTGGTTCTCAACCTTCCTAATGCTGTGACCCTTTAATACAGTTCCTCATGTCATGGTGATCCCCAACCATAAAATTATTTTCATCGCTACTTCATAACGGTAATTTTGCTGCTGTTATGAATCATAATGTAAATATCTGATATGCAAGATGGTCTTAGGTGACCCCTATGAAAGGGTCGTTTGACCCCCAAAGGGGTCGCGACCCACAGGTTGTGAACTGCTGACATAGCTCTAGCATGGTGAGCAGTAGTAAGGGCTTACTAAATCCATGTTGACTGCATAACTCATATAGTCCACCATACAAATGACTTCAGACCATTCATCTTAAGTTTGAGCTACCAGTATTCTAAATTTTAGTGTTCCTAAATATGCTTTAAGAACTGAAACTCTTATAAAGTCCCTTACCTCATGTGAGATTATCTAAATTGTGAGGGGAAAGATAGAAATCACACTCCACTAACAACCCCAAGACCTTTCTCTAATGGAGGCCTTCTATGGCAGTTTGGATTATTGTTCCCAACTCCTTATTCCTTCTCTGTAATGATAAATCCACAGCCTTTGCCATTTGACTTTCTAATAGAGTTTGCAAAGTCCAAGTGACTTTATGTCTAGTCTCATGACTTGTTTAGAGCAATAGAATGGAGAGAGAAGTGATGGTGCATCTTATGAGAAGTTTTAAGAGAGATGGTAAGCTTCTACCATCAACTACTGTGCTTCTATCATTCACCACAGAAAAAAAGCATGTCTCAGATTACTGCTATTCTTTAACCTGCATCCCAAGAATATGGAGCAGATCTGAATCAGGCCCAAAACCTGGATCCAAGCTCAGTTGAGCATAGCAAAGTCAAGTCAATCAAAAAGCTCTATGGACAACAGATAAAGAAGTAATTTTTTAGCTACTAAAATATGGGGGCTATTTGTTACTGCACCTAAAGTTGACTAATATCTTCCAAATCCAATGCATTAACAAGTTATTCTATAACTTATAAACCACAATACTTCATAAAAGTGTAGGACACTTGTTCATCTCTGCTCCTAACATACAAACAACCAGAAAGAGATACCCTCATCAAAATACCCAGTGCTATATCGGTTCATCTGAAAACTACGTTCTATTTTATCCCTCTATATCACTACAGGAGAGAAGTATCTCTGGAAGTCAATTCAGAATCATTAGATTAATATTTTTCTTCTTTAAACCTATATTGAAGGGAAAGTTAACAACAGTTTTACTTTTTTGAAGTCTTTTGACACACACAATTGTCTGGGGTGGTTTAAAATCCCCAACACTGAGACTTAGTAGTCTTTTATTTTCTGCCCTCTATGTATGAGAAATTTATAGCTGTTATAGTCATTCTTGAAATAGGTATACAGTGTGAGAATAGTATATACTACCAGTTGATCAAAG
This sequence comes from Loris lydekkerianus, assembly GCA_963574355.1. Taxonomy (NCBI): domain Eukaryota; kingdom Metazoa; phylum Chordata; class Mammalia; order Primates; family Lorisidae; genus Loris; species Loris lydekkerianus. The sequence continues at coordinate 12,570 of CAUYPK010077613.1, read as the reverse complement.
GAAGACAAAGAAATGAATAAAAAGCAAGCAATGACTAGAGCCCCCAATAAGCCAGATGATTTCATGACACTAGAAATGGTACAGAGAGAGCCAAGTTTTAATGACAATTTTTCAGAGACTTCTTACGTCAGTATGTTAATAATATTAACCTGCCGTGATATTTATCAGTCTCTGAATTTCCCTCTTCTTGCCCTTTTTTGTTTCTCTATTTCTTTTATACAAGATGGAATAATTTTGAGCTGCTTTCACTCTAAAAAGCTGTGAATTGCTGAGTTCCGTTTAGTTCCTGGTATAACTGGAAACAATTGTATTTGAATAGCAATTGGGTTTTCACATCTTTTATTAACATTCTTCAAAATATAGAAAATAAAAGGGTAAAACAGTTTTACATAATATAGAGAACAGAAAAAGATGAAAGACAAAAATAGCATAAAAATAAGAGTTTAGTTCTATCTAGAGTTTCAGTTTTCACATCTGTGACCAATGTATATTTCTTACCTAATAAAATGTTAATCCATAAATATTCTTGGTATAGAATTTATCTATTTAATAAATAGACCCAGTGGTTATGTAACTAATGTTCAGAAATAAGTATTTGATTTGATCTCCATTTAAAATATAATAACAAAACAAGAGTAGATATGACTTGCTGACATCCTATATATAAGTGGTTGGGCATCAGCACAGGAGAAACTAGTATTTGCTCTGTCCCTGGCAAACACAGGTATATTCGATTTGTTAAATGGTTAGAGCACCAGCCACGTGCACTGGGGGTGGTGGGCTCAAACCTGGCCCAGGCCCACTAAACAAAAAAAGAAAAAAAAAGTAAAATGAAAAAATAAAAATACAGAACAAATAAACTAATGCCTGATTATTTTCTTCCCTGGGATTTGGTAGTAAATATACTTATAAACTATACAGTGCTAGCATAAAAGGGAAAATTACCCAAAGGGGGGGGGAAGAAACTTTAATTATCCACTATTTAGAAAACCCTTCTTGCACCATATAGTTCCCTGTTGTGTACAAATAAATTGAAACAGTGGTATGTATTATCCAAAGCATATATAGTTTTTGCCATTTTTCTCCACTTTTGGAAGCCCTAAACCGGCTCTTTCCTCCTGAGCACCATGTGTATAATCCTGGTTACTCTTGTTGGTAGTTCAGGATCAGGCTCACAAGTCAAAGTCCAAAGGTTCAAGCTCCAGCTCCATCATGTCATTGCTACACAACCTCAAAAATGGAAATAATCAGAGCACCTACTTCAGGGGATCATCACAAAGAAGTATGTGCCTGGCACCTAGAAAGAGCATCAATATATGCTAATTATCATAACTTCTAAAGTAATGGTTCAGTATATAAGCCATGAATCATTAAGAGAAGAAAAAATAGCACTTAATTCTGCCCAAATTGCCTTTTCCATAAAAATAAAAAATAAATGGCTGAAGTATTCATAGGGGAAGTGTATTGATATTTGCAACTTACTTTAAAATGTACCAAAAATAAGATAAATTGCTGGATCAATAGATGGATAGATATGTGATAAAATAAATATACTGAAAATTGTTCATTGTAGAACCTAGGTGATGGATATATGAGCATTCATAGGATGACCTTTCTATATTTCTGTATATAAATGCTAGTATGTGAATAACACAAAAAATCTGGAAAAAAAAAGAAAATGGCATAAATGTTGAGATTTTGTATAATTACTAAGTAATGGGTCACTACAAAAGTTTTGAGACAAACTATGTCATCGTCCCTTATTTCATTTCCAAGAAACACAGTTGACAGCGCCCTTTCTGATTCACCTGTGCAAGTTTCAACTTGCTCAGCTTATCAGTATTGCTGGGAAGGCTTCATTTGTTTCTGTCTGCACAGATTTTATATTTCTAAATTTTTGTGTATCTCAGAACTTTTGTAAGGACCCACATATCAGGAAAGATTCTGTACTGTTCAACTTCAAGCTAAATATAAATAATTATGAATTTGCTCTACTCTTTCTAGACCTAAATATTGAACTTCAGTTTTCCCTTCTGTTTGAAGGAAAATCTTTACTTTCATCCTAAATTCTTCTATCTTGTTAGATGTTCCAATGGATGCCTCTTTATCATTCTGTTTACAAGCAGATTTGGAGCTGGGCATAGTGACTGGGGCCAGTAATCCTAGCACTCTGAGAGGACTAGGTGGGAGGATCACTTGAGTTCAGGAGTTGGAGACCAGCTTGAGCAAGAAAGAGTGAGACTCCTTCTCTACCAAAAATAGAAAAAAGTAGTTTGGTGTGGTGGTACATGTCTGTAGTCCCAGCTACTAGAGTAGCTGAGGCAGGAGGATCACTTGAGCTCAGGAGTTTCGTAAACTACGATGACACCACTGCACTCTACCCAGGGCAACAGAGACTATCACCAAAAATTAAAAAAAAAAAAAAAAGGCAATGCAGATTTTGTGTTCAAAGCCTTATTCTTACACAAAATGGTAAGAACTATGAAACCTACCTTGGCTGATTTTATCCCTAAGAAAATAAGAGAAGAAATGTGAGAACCCTTCTCTTTTAGTAAATGGGCATGATCTAATTAGCCCAGAAACCTAAGTTACTTATATTTTACCCATCCTTTAGAGTAGGCAAATTCTAAAGCTATATATTGCAAGAGTGCATTAATTCTCCATAAAAATGTGGTTTTCTTTTCAAAATTCTACTTATTGTTCTTTTTTTCTTTTCTTTTCTTCAGACAGAGTCTCACTCTGTTGTTCAGGCTAGAGTGCTATGGCATCAGCCTAGCTCACAGCAACCTATAACTCATGAGCTGAAGCAATCCTCCTGCCTTAGCCTCCCAAGTAGCTGGCACTACAGGTGCCATCACCATGCCCAGCTAATTTTTATATTAATAGAGATGGGATCTCACTCTTGCTCAGGCTGGTCTTGAACTCCTGAACTCAAAGGATCCTCCCAGAGTGCTAGGATTACAGGTGTGAATCACTGGGCCTGGACAATTACCTTTTTTGTAAAGAGCTGCTTGTTTGACCATCCAGGGATAGGAAATCTGTGTCTTCAAGGTCACATGTGGCCCTCCACATCCCTAAGTGTGACCCTTCAACTTAATCCAAATTTTAAAAGGGATTTGTTCTGTAAAGTTTAGATTCAGTTAAAAGGCCACACTTAAGGATCCAGAAGGCCACCTATAGCCACAAGGAGAGTCATCTCTGGCAGACACAGTTGGTTTGCACCTCCACCACCCCCGCCCTCCTCCACCTTCTTAGCTTATTGGCTTGTAAGACTATCTATAGGCCAAAATGAAAATGGAGGCATGGTGGAATTCAAGGTTATATTTGACTTCCTAGTTCTCCTAGTTAAAATAAAGAAATTCAAAGCTAAAAATGCATAGTAAGTTATATCACTTGCAAATGATGTGGTAATTGTAAAACATGTCCACAAATTCTTCAGATGCCCCCTCAGCGAGAGAGGATCTAGGTACAAGATGCAAAACAGAGGCTGAGAAAGTAACTCTCTGGTTTTGCCAACAGCTATAATAAAAAGTCTACAATGGATAAAAGGTTAGAAATGGCTGTTATGTACTCAACCAGAACAGTCAGCCACATATAGCTTTATGATAAAGACAAAATCAAATGATTATCTTATTGGTAAAGTAATAAGGAAGAATACAGATTTATTTTGCTAACTGCCTACCAGATGATCATTCTAAGGGCTACTTTATCAACACAAAAAAACAATTCCTTGTCATTGAAATAAAATTATTTCAGTGTAAATCACATAATCAACCTTCACTTTTTTACTTGTATGTAATTCTTGACTGTTTTTATTGTAATGTTTTGACATCGATGCCTCTCCCTATCTATAATTCTTAAGCTTTTGTCTTTGTTTTGATTGACTTAATTGAGGTACAATATACATACAGTATAAAATTCCAAGTGTGAAGCTCAATACATTTTGCCATATGTACACATCTGGACAAACCAAGATCTAGACTATTCCTAGTACCCGAAAGGCTCTCCCATGCTCCCTTTCACAATACTCACCATCAAAGATAACCACTATTCTATCTATATCACCATCTATTCATTTTGTCTCTTCTTGAGCTTCATATCAATGAATCATATAGTCTGTACTCTTTGGTACCTGGCTCCTTCCATAATGTCTGTGAGAATCAGTAGAGGTTGGTTGGTTGGCTTGTTTTTGGCTGAGTAGCATTTTATTGCATGTAGATATTATAAATTATTTATCCATTCTCCTATTGATTGGCACTTCAGCTGTTTCCAAGTTCAGACTATTATGAATAAGGCTATTATGAATATCCTTGTAATGCATTTCTTTTGATGGACATGTGCACTCACTTCTCGTGGGTATGTACCTAGAAGTGGAATTTCTGGATCATATGGTAGGTGCATGTTCAGCTTTAGCACATATTGCCAAGCCACTTTACAGTTAGATCCCCCCGTTTGTTTGAAGTTTCCAAGTTCCCCAATGCTAACTTTTCCCACCAACTCAGGACCTTCAAAGAGAAGTCTAACAGCACAAGGTCTGGGACTGGACCAAGGTCATTCTTTCAGCCCTTCTCTGTTTGTCTACCTACTAAGGTCAGCTTAAAGGAACCTACACTAAGTGAGCATTCATGGCTCTCTTATGACCTCATAAAATCCAGTCAGGTAATGACAAATTATTTTTAGGTCCATTTTAATTGTGTCTTATTTCATGAACTTGAGTGACCTTTTTTTTCCCTTCAGTGCATGTCTTTGTGGTTTAACGAAACTAAACTATGGGTGCATGGTGAAAATAAATGAGTAAAGCTTCCCAGGGACAGGAAGGAGGATGGGAGGAAACTGTTACAGAAATGTAATCATTATTGTAATCGGCCTGCAGTGCTATGAATAAGTCATAATTATCTCACATTCTGAGTTAGTGCTGTGATGCTTTCTCTCGCCGTGTCAACATGTGCATGTACATATCAAGATCAAGAAGACCCACAGAGATGCTGAAATACTGAACACCCCAAGCCCCTGCTGTACAAACATGTTGACCTTGCACTCCAGGAAAACATTCAGAACTCTCAGGACTATGGGGGCAGTTTTACTCATATCAACTCCATCTTTCCCTATTCAAATCCCTATTGCTTTCTTGTATGGAAACCAACATAGCATTCGACTGTAATAATGACCTATTTACATAGTATCGGATGGGGGCCTATTTCTGACATTTGTGCAGGTGTGTTCTTAATTTAAACTTATACAAATCCAAAAAAAATCATATTCTCCTGCATATGGATGGTCCCAACCTCATCTTCATTCCATTCTTGTGAGTTGTCAGAGAATATTCTCCTCCACAGAAAAGGAAAGAAAACCAGAGAGAGCTGATAATAAGAATGAAATTTAGGAAATGTGTGTGTTCATGAAATGAACTATTTGAGATGTGTAAGTTAGATGCCAGCAGTTTCATTCTGGACCAGCTATTTTGTTGCTCCCAGACTTTTTATTTTTTATAAAACACATCAAGAGGCAATGCTATACCAAGGATGTGTGTGGTACTTTCTGACAGATTAAATGGCCCCTGTAATCAAAGTTCAGGGTTCTCTCAGATGCTCTCTCTCTTAAGCATCAAGACTTGGTCTGACACGTGGTCCTTATTGGGCCGCCCCAAGCCAATTAAATGAGAACCTCTGGAGGAGGCAGGGCTCAGGCACTGGTGGTTTTATCAGACCTTCCAGGTTATTCTAATGTACAGCCGAAGAGGAGAACCACTGCAGTCCAACCTGTCCTGCACCATCAGCAATGAGAAGAAGGCAGTATCACCTAAAATGTGATGGCCACATTCAAAAGATTACCAATGTGACCTGCTTGCTTCTTAATGCACTAATCAAAGGACAGGAAAGCATGAAATACTAACTTTCACAGAAGCAAAACATAAAACCGGTTGAACACTAACACATTTCACCAAAGTTATGTTTCATCCAAAGAAAGGGAGAGAGGAAACGAATGGAGAAGAGAATGAGAGTGGCAGGCTGTAGAGCTGAGCAGGCTGCTCGTGGAGAGATAATAGATGTTCTCAAGGTCCATGTCCTACTCAAGGTACAAAAGGTTTGAGATGGGGACCTAGAAGAGCTCTAACCTAAGCCTCTTAAACAGAACATGGGCCCTGATCAATCTGACACACTGTGTGTCTTGAGAGACCAGCAGAACTCCCACATACACAAAGGAGTCTATGAGTGTGTGTACTTGTGTGTATACATATTTTTAATAAAGTGTATTGGGAGGGGGTATTTAGTTCTGATACCAGAGGTAGGAATATGAGATAGCAGGGGAAATAGAGACTGTCCTGTACTAACCTTCTAATGAGCTTCAGTGGACAGTGCCAGTGCTATAGGGGAAAAATGGGCCTTTCAAGAGTAGTACAGTAAAAAATTGAAAGGCCCATTTTATTTTTGGTATTTTGGGTTTTTTTAAAGACAGAATCTCACTCTACTGCTTGATGGTTCATGAGCACTTGTGAGCTTACTAATGACTACCAGAAATCATTTGGGGGAAAGAGGCTTTATGACAGTGAAGTCCTTTGTGAGCTAAGAAATCTGGACTCTTACTGTTACTACAATTCCATCTACATCCAAAGTGGGACCTAGAGAAGTTCATATCACAGTAACTTATTGTGTGATATTGACAAGAAAGTGAGACTGCCAAACATATAGTCCCCCAAATGTTCTCATTTTTGATAAATTTATAAAGAGTTATAAATAGGTTCAGCGCCTGTGACTAAAGCAGCTAAGGCGCCAGCCATATACTCCTGAGCTGGCGGGTTCAAATCCAGCCCAGCCCAGCCCACCAAACAACAATGACAGCTGCAACCAAAAAATAGCCAGGCGTTGTGACAGGTGCCTGTAGTCCCAGCTACTTGGGAGGCTGACGCAGGAGAATCGCTTAAGCCCAGGAGTTGGAGGTTGCTGTGAGCTGTGATGCCACGGCACTCTACCCAGGGCAACAGCTTGAGGCTCTGTCTCAAAAAATAAAAAAATAAAAAAATAAGAGTTATAAATAAAAGAGGACTATACAGCAAGAGATGTCATTCTATAGTAAAATTACTCAGGCTGGAAGCAAATGTTGTTTTACCTAGGTCTTAAGGAACGTGATCCTTCTTTCACTATAATATCTACTGGAAACTTCTATATTAATTACCCAATAAATCATAAATTATTTCACTTCCGAAGTCCATTAGCAAAGATCACAGAATCAGAACAAAGTAGATGAGAAGAAAAAGGTCTCTTAAGGGGTGGGAGAGGTAAGACATCACTAGTCTATTACTACACTTTTGAGCTTATTCCTACCGTTCAAGCAAGCAAAACTCTTGGTAGAACTAGAACAACTCGTAGAATAAAAGATGGAAAAACATAAGATCCAAGGACCAGCACAGTGGCTCATTCCTGTAATCCTAGCATTCTTGGAGGCTGAGATGGGAGGATCACTTGAGCTCGAGAGTATGAGACCAGCCTGAGCAAGAGTGAGACCCCGTGTCTACTAAAAATAGAAAAATTAGCCGGGTGTCATGGTGGGCACCTATAGTCTCAGCTACTCGGAAAACTGAGGCATCACTTCAGGCCTAGAGTTTGAGGTTGCTGTGAATGAGGCTGATCCCATGGCAGTGTAGCCTGGGATAATAGAATGAGACTCTCCCCCTCACCAAAAAAAACCCCCACAAGATCCAGAGGCAAAAAATGGCTCTTGATAAACTCCTTATTTTTAATTGTTAGGATGTCAGTTCTTAACAACTTAAGCCACCCACATTGGGCTCTATTTGCTGCCTGAGTACAATGGCCTTTCCTGGACACACATAACAAGTGTGGCCTCACAGAGTGAATCCTGAAGAACTAATCAGCTCATAAAAATGCTAGCAAACCAATGCAGGTTAGAGAGCAAATTCCAGACAGTGAGCCTGACTCTCAAGGTCTCCACTTAATAATTTCCACTAAATACAATTCAGACAAACTCATCCTTATAGTGCTCTGAACAGAGCCATCAGTGCTATAATTGGAAAAACAAATCCAAATCATTCCCCAACTTATTGAAGTCAAAGAAAAAAGGGGGAAAATACCCATCTTTTGCCTACTGAGTTTTCCTTTTACTGTCTCCATCCTTGAAAACACAGATATTTTCAAATTTTTGCTCCTTGCTCATAGCAGAAGAAATGTCCTTAACCAAAAAAAAAAAAAACAAAAAAAAGCAGTAGTCACAGTCATAAGAAGATGCAAGTAAACAACCACAGCTTTATTCTAACATACGCTTACGGTCTAGACCAGGCGTCCTCAAACTTTTTAAACAGGGGGCCAATTCACTGTCCCTTAGACCATGGAAGGGCCGGACTATAGTTTAAAAAACAAAACAACTATGAACAAATTCCTATACACACTGCACATATCTTATTTTGAAGTAAAAAACAAAACGGGAACAAATACAATTCACACCGCCTCATGTGGCCCACGGGCCGCAGTTTGAGGACCCCTGGCCTAGACCATAGGACCATCTTATAGGCAAAACTACTTTATACCTGGTCATCAGCATGCCTTGATAATTAGAATCTTTTGGATGAGGTCCAAGACAGAATTCCATACCCAATTCTACTTTAATATTCAGAACACTAGAGAAGGGAGAATTTGTTTCCCAAAACAAAGATAAGAGCCCACCCAGGGGTTCTACTTTCTAAATGAAAATCATATTTAATAACCCCCAACATCATCTGTATGGGCCAAAACATTGCTGCTATCCCATTGAGATTTACATTAGGATCACAGAAAATAGGAAGTCATGGTACAGTTTCATCAGCAGCTCGGTTTATGCCCCAAATACTGATACATAGCTTTCATTTCTAGGGCGGAGAGCACTATTGGACCTTGAGCCTCAATATGGATCTCTCTCTGACCCAAATCCAAAGGTGAGACAAGAGAAGGAAAAAAGTGATGGCCTGGTTTTAAGTGTTGTGTGTAAGAGGGCCAGGCTCTGGAAGGAAAGAAGCAGAAAAGTACAAATGTGCTGCCCATACGTGGTGGAGGAAGAGTAAGAAGAGTGAGCCACATCCCTTGTCTGACCTCTGATCAGCAGATGGGATGCATCCTGGCCAATGTTGGCGATCTACACAAGACAAACATTTGCTTATAGTTGGGTTTCCATGCACCCTACAGTGTTCTTAGTAAAAGGGAAAAATGTGAAGTGTGCCAATGAGCATAGTGGTAGTAGGAAATTGACCACATCAAGCTATTAGAGCCAGATAAAGGGGACTGAGGGTTAGGCATCTGGGTTCAAATCCTGGGTTTTGCACTTAGCAGCATTGTGACTTTGCTATGTTATTTCTCCCAGGCTTCAATGTCATTGCCCATTTCTGAAACTGCTAACAGCATCTACAGATGCACCTACAGATACAGATATGTTAAATGAGTTAAAGCACATAAAGCACAGAACTGTGCCTGATCCATAACAGTCTCTGTGAGAGCTATTATTATTTACAATTTTTTCAGATGGTTTGAAATTATTACCTGTAAAGGCCAGAAATGGATTACAGATTAAAAACAGGACATTTTAAACAAAAACTCAGTGATGGGAGTGATGAGATTGATTGGGCTAGAGATGAAACAACAAAAAATAGCATATTGGAATCAAATGAATATTTCTCTAGCAATTGGCAGTATATAAAATGAAAATAATGTACCTAAAATGCTCTCAGGATGTAATTTAAAGGCAGAATAAAATGGTGGCTGAATTTATTATAGGCACTAAGCTTTTATCATGTTAAAACAGTGCACAAGTCATCAGCATAGCTAAAGCAGAGAAATTTTTCAAAATAGTTCTGTGGTCCTTGCCAAGTTACAACGTTATTTTGAAACAACACACAGCAAGCATAAAAATAAGGCTCTTAGTTCTTTCAGCATAAATTAAACAGCTTAATGTTATTGGAAAAATTATGCAAACAAAATTTAAATCTGATTATATAAGTACACATAGGATCCTTCAAAGCAAAACGCCACAATGCACATAAAGGAAAGCTTATTAGAAAGAAGTAGACAATTCAATAGAAAAATGGGCCAAATACCTGATCAGATAATTCACAAAAGAGGATACGCAAATGAGTATAATAAATGTAGGGAAAGGAGCCTCATTTAGGTATGGAGAAAATGCAAATTAAAACCATGCCATATCACAACGCACCCACAGAATAGCTGAAATCAAAAGGACAGACATTGCCAAGTGCTAGCAAGGATATAGAGCAACTAAAACTCTCATACATTGCTAGGGAGAAAGCAAATTGATTTAAATGTTTTGGAAAACTGTCAATATCTACTGAAGTTGAACATAAAGCCTTCCCTGTGAGGCCGTGATTCCACATCTAGTTTCATTCCCTACTGAAATGCATGTAAGTATCCACTGAAAGGTGTGTACAGGAATGTTTATAGCAGCACTACTCATAATAGCCAAAAACAAGAGACAACCAAATGCCCATCAAGGGTAGAATGGATAAAAACATTGTAGTATATTCACAAAATAGAATACTATATGGCAAAAGAAAATAAATTATAACTACACATAAAAATCTGATGAGTCTCACAAACATGTTGAGAAAAAGAATCTAGCTATAGAAGAGCAAGTACTATATGATTCCATTTAAAGTTCAGGGCCTTGATGAAATGAAAGAATTCATTGGTGTGGGACACTATGTTCTGCCACAAGTAACAACTTTGCCATTTTGGGCAAATTCTTCATCTTCCTGGGCCTTAGCTTCATGACGATATTGATGGTGAGGATGGTGATGATGAAGGTGAATGTCCATCACAGTGAGAAAGGCATGCACCAGCCTCTTGATAAATATAATTTAATATTGTTTCATGCTTATAACAACTGTGTGGGGTGCTACCATCCCCATTTTTCAGAAGAGCAAACTACCCGAAGACAATAACTCAACTTGTTTGAGATCTTACAAGTTCTAAGTCAAAACCAAGTTCAAACCCAGGACTATCCAACTCTAAATATCGGAGATGCTCCCTACTCCCTTCCTGTGGTTTTCTTGTGGGAAAATGAGAAGAGTTGGTGAGATGACCTTGAAGGATGCTTTAATCTGTAAACTTCATGTCTGTGGAAACATCTCCCCCAAGGGTTGTTGATGGTCCTGAATATGACGTGAAGTCTTTGTCACAAACATGTTATCCTAACCTACCTGGTGGGCAGGACAAGTCAGGATGCACGGAGGGTGGAAAGTTGGTGTCATGGGCATCTATATTTGTTCTGCCTTGGAGTGGGGAGGGTGGAGTGGACAGGGCCTGTCTGAGTTCTCTGATGCCGGGTAGGATTAAATGCATCATTTGAAAAATAAATAAATAAATAAATAAATAAATAAATAAAAATAAATAAATAAAGTTCAGGGCCTGGTACAGTGGTTCACACCTGGAAGGCAAAGCCAGGAGAACCAATGGAGCTCAGGAGTTCAAGACAAGCCTGAGCGACTCAACTAAAGAGACAAGCCCCATCTCTACTAAAAACAGAAAAATTTTCCAGGAGTCATGGAGAGCACCTGTAGCCCCAGCTACTCGGGAGACTGAGGTAGGAGAGTCACTTAAACTCAGGAGTTTGACGTTTCTATAAGTAAAGGTGATAACATGGCGCTCTTGCCTGTGGCAATAGAGTCTTGCTCTGTCTCAAATTTTTTAAAAAAGGCAGGCAAAGTTAATCTATGGTGTTAGAAGTCAGGAGAGTGGTTACCCCCAAGGGACAGAAACTGAGGCAGCACAAAGAGCATCTGGGGTTCTAGTTACACTGGCTTGTTCACTTTAGGAAAATTGGTCAAGTTTTTCAGTTGTAATCTATGCATTTTTCTGTATATAGAGTATATTTCAAAGTTCACTTTTTTAAAAACGCTTAGTAAATACTGATTGGGGCTGGGTGTAGTGGCTCACTCCTGTAATTTCAGCACTTTGGGAGGCTGAGGTAGGAAAATCGCCTGAGGCCAGGTATTCAAGCCTGGGCAACATAGTAAGACCCCTGAAACTGCACTGAATGTTTAAAAGGATCCAAATTATTATTTACATATGAATAGATTGGAACAATTGGATTTATGAGTCACTCAAAGACTCAAGGGCTTGAGTGACTTTGACTGTTATATCTGTAAATCTTCTTCATTAGGTAATTAAGCTTTGGGGGAAAATTTGAATATTTGTAACCTAGTAAAAACATTTGAAGAAATTTAATTAAATGTTTAAGGAAGGTTAAAATTTTATGAAAATGTAATCTGAAACTATGAATGAATGTACATTTAATGAATAAATATGTTATATTAATTTTAAATTAGTAAAAATGTTTTTAAACTTTTAAAATAGAGCCCCAAGAGTTCAAGGTACAGCAAGCTATGATCATGCCACTGGATTCCAGCCTGAGTGACAGAGCAAGACTAATTCTTTTTTTTTTTTTTTTTTTTTTTTTTTTTTTTTTTTTTTTTTTTTGATGTTTTTTTTTTTGGGGAAAAATATATAATTTTATTTAAATTTGTTGTTTTATTTTTAAACACCTGGGTTTTTTCTTAAAATAATGTTACCCCCC